>JAASAO010000824.1:0-21372 GCA_017311375.1 Mytilus coruscus | reverse complement strand
ATTATGCTTGAAACACGCGCGTCGCCAAAACGGTTGTAAAGTACTGGCACCACTTCAAATCAATTATTTTTATCAAAGTTAGAGGAAAAGTTTATAAAGTCGAGATTTTTCTTGCTTTTGAACAGTTATCGTCAGAACAACAGTTTTCTTTTCCGGACCAACGTTAAAAGAAAACGAGGAGACGAAAACTATGCTTCAAACATTTGCGTTGCAAAGTTGTAAATAAATCCTTTAGGTGACATGTGACCATTTAACCACATCATATGGTAAAACAATACAATAAACACCTTTATTAATTAGTCCATTGTTGCCTATAGCTTTAAAATGCACTCAGCTGATTATTGATTTTCAGTCAAAGTTGTAACGAGTTTAAGGTGAATTCGATTATTGTCTGATCAGGTAAAGTCCGAGAAACCCGAAAAAGTAAACAAGATGGATGAAATCGAACTGTTATAGTTCTTTACACCAAATTCTTCGCCAATAATGAATTTTAATCGCTATTAGTTTTTATTTTTCGCAAAATGCGAAATGGCGACCGCCAGCGGAAACCCTGCTGATTATAAGCAAAGAGCACAGAACATTCTTTTTTAGATAGGAATAGAACATAAGCAAATTTTCTTGTCCTTGTTTTTACTTACATGTGGTTCAAATTTATTTTCCTTCTCTGCCATTCTTTGCACAAGTTCTTTTCTGCATCTGAATACACCCTGTAAAATTGAAAGTGAAAATTTAAATTGTAACAAAAAGCATGTATCATAACATTTTCATTTTATTTCGAAAATAAAATGCTCATTGGACCGATTCACTACTCCATGTACTTAGGGCCTGTAAATTACTTCCTGGCTCCTTGCCCTAATTGGCTTATAATAGCAATAAAAAGGGGAAGTTTTGATTTTTTTTTAACTTGTTTGAATTTGCAACTTTTTTATATGCATGTCCCAAGTCAGGAACATTGTCTGTATGTTTTTGCATGTCATTTCTTTTATGTTTTGCCTTCTTTGGAGAATTGGGTGATTTGTGTTAAATTTATATACTTGTATTTTGATGAAGATTGTATGTTGTCCTCAAGATGTATTTGTTTACATTTGTTATTGGGTTTCTGTCTCATTTACCTAGGGTACCTTATTTTATTCAATGACACATTCTCTAAAAACCAAATTTATGTCTGTATTAGGATCAAAATGACATGTACATCAGATTTTTTGTGAAAAGAGCCACAGACACCCAAATTATTGGTACAAGCTCACATGAACATTTGATCCAGGTGAGCTGGTAATTTGAACAACAAAAAATAAGCAAACCTGATCCAATTCTAAGCAGAACATGATGATATATCTTGAGGAAAATAGACTGCTCCTTTGTGATAGTTCCTTTCAAGTTGCTCTTACTTTTTGTAAACTTTCCATCCTATCAAACACAGCTTACTAGGTCTCCAACCAACACCAAAAGCAAACCTTTAAAAAAATCGAAAGGCAATAATTATCAAAACTTACGATAGAAGAAATGAAATACATGTACAAATCACAACAAAAGACAGCCATAATCTTTCTTTGCAAAAGCAAAAAAAAAAAATACAATCCTGTAATTACTTAGGTATACATTATTCACCTGAGGGTGGGTTCTCAGGGATCCACTTTAATACTTAATTGATAGGGGTGCCGCTGGGGTTCTGTTACCCCACCCTTTTCATACAATTTAGATTTTAATAAACTGCTTCGCAGAGCGCAGCTGGTACGACCGCAGAGGTTCAACCCTGAACAGTTGGGGCAAAATGGACACAATATTCGCGACTTGATACAGGTCTGAATTTTGGATTGTTATTAAATATTTGACACATTATAGGTTTCTGACACAGAATAAATGTAGTTAAAGAACTTGAAATTGGTTATATGATTTCAATTTATATTCAATTGAAGATTTCTTGCTTTTATGCAATACACTGTGCTGTTGCGCAATACTTAGTAAATCTGTTTTCAGACTATATACAAAGAATTAGCAAAATAAATTGTGACTCCAAATTTTTCTTTGGAAAATTGACAATTTCTTAAATCTTGAGGAAAAAAAATTGACCTCCCCCCAATAAAATTTTTTTTTTGGCCCCTAATTCCTGAACGGTTTGAGAACCCAACCTTCTACTTGTGGTATTGAACCTTGTGGTACAATAGCAGAGCAATCAAAATACTTATACACAAGTTATTGTCCTGAAACTAGAAAAATGCTTGTTTTGGGCCCTTTTGGCCCCTAATTTCTAAACGGTTGGGACCATCACCCCATAAACAATCCCAACCTTCCTTTAGTGGTATTGAACCTTTTGATTAAATTTCATAGAGATCCATACACTTAAACTAAAGATGACAGACGAAGAAGTTATGGGAACTTTATTGACCTTATCATATATTTCTGATTGTTTTCCCAACATATTCACATTTTTTCAAGCTTGAAAAGGTGACCTATTCCAGCGGCACATCATATTACCAAGGGTGGGTTGACTGTTTTTTTTTCTAAGGACAAATCATTTTTTAGACTCAATAAAATACAATAATCTAGTTCCCCCTAATCTTTAACGGCATAATTGTATGAACGAGCACACCTAAAATTCTATTATTAATATACATTGCACAAATCCTATAAGGAATGTGGTAATTGACATTTTCAGCAGTTGCAACTGTAGGAAAATAGTTGTTATTTTGACAGACAAGGGCTAAAGATGTAAAACACAGTCTCTATACACAATGACGGATGAGATAACAATGTCTTCGGCATTCCACATATTTTTTCTGTCTAAGGGCAATAACTGAATTTTGGTTCTTTTAACTTTTTATTAATATCTTTGAGAAATGTTGGCTGGAGAGCCTTTCAATGCAATATTCCATATAATTAATATTTCCAAGGGACATAACTCTTTTAAAAGTTATTGATCAGCCCTGATTTTGGAACTTGTCAGAGACATTGCTAATTATAAACCTTTGATATAAATTTGATAAAATCTGGCAAAAATTCTACATGTTAGAGCTTTTACAAAGAACTTTCCCATATGATTAATATTTCCAAACAGCATAACTCTTTTTAAAAAGTTGATCAGCACTGATTTCGAAATTGTCACAAATGCTGATATAAATCTTTCAGATAAATTTATGTTCTTGAATGTTATTGCTATTCTTAAAATAAAATTTACCAGTACCTGTGTTTAGGGCAAATAGTAAGCGTATCATCGTCGTCTTCAAAACAACCAGCTCTTATCTTCAATAATGAACTTTCACTGTCAATACTTCTATGACTTATTGAATATTTTTGAAGGTGTGAGTCCACTAAATCTTTACAACATGGTGGGAGAAGAATTCAACAGGGCCAGGTCTTTTATATTCAATTAGACCACACTGCTGTACTGTTGAAGTAACAAAACTACAAACGAATTGAGACTCCTGTAAATACACATACATGTATTAATAATGTGAATGCAGTTTAGGAAGTTTGGTTAATACTTTGGGAAATATTTGGTTAATTTGTTTTACATCTTTTATAGCCTTTTATAGCGGACTATACAGTATTGGGTTTTGCTCATTGTTGAAGGCCATATTAAGTGACGATACTGTGCAGATAAGGAAAACATTATATATATATATATATATATAAATATAGTCTATAAAAGGACCAACCAGCAAATTTATTATAAACGGATCGCCTAGAATAGACG
The DNA here is from genome assembly GCA_017311375.1 of Mytilus coruscus. Taxonomy (NCBI): domain Eukaryota; kingdom Metazoa; phylum Mollusca; class Bivalvia; order Mytilida; family Mytilidae; genus Mytilus; species Mytilus coruscus. The sequence continues at coordinate 17,678 of JAASAO010000824.1, read as the reverse complement.
ATACTGTGCAGATAAGGAAAATTATATAAGTCTAAAAATTTGCTAACGATACTAACTAATATAACGATTTAATAACAACATCTTCGATATAATACCATCTTATATTAGTTAGTATCGTTGTAAATTTTTAGACTTATATAGATATATATAAAATAATGAATAAAACCCTGTAACTCGAAATGTAAAATCTAAAATTTATAAAATCAAAAGGGAGCTCATGTCAATAGATATAAACAATTCACCAAAATTCCTTGAAAGTTGGTGAAAGCATTCTTGAGTTATTGTCGGAAAACTATAAAATCCTCCCTTTTTTAATGAATAAAACCCCAAAACTCAGAAACGGTAAATCTGAAATTTATAAAAAACGAAAGGGAGCTCACGTCAATAGATATAAACAATTCACCAAAGTTTCATGCATATTGGTTAAAGCTTTTTTGAGTTAATGTCCGACATGTTGACGACGGACGGATGGACAGACGGTCAACGGTATACCATAATACGTCCCGTAAACGGGCGTATAAAAACGCAGAGGTCGAACCTCAACAGTTTGGACAAGTATGGACACTATATATATTTGACACAGCATAGGTTTCTGACACAGAATGAATGTGGTCTTAGAACTGCAAAATTTTAAATTGGACTTTTACCTATTATGGTCCAATATCCAAAATCTAAATACACAGTTATATTCAGCATAAGCAAGTACACCAAGAATTTTTCAAAGAGGTTTGGATGATGACAACTATGCTGACAACACCATAAATGATGGAAAAGTTCAATATTCATTGTCCAAATGGAGAGAAGCAAAATTTGAAATTCTGAACATTTTGCCCTTCAGAGATTTCTATTTACAAATAGTTTCAATATGTTTTACAAATATCTGATACCAGACAAAGTTGTTTTGTGATAAATTCGGCCATAAGTTTTCTAGAGTGAATTATTTCATATTTCTCATTGTTGAATGCCATATAGTTGCCTATAATTCTCAAATCCGTTTCATTTGAACTCTGGTGGATAGTTGCCTCATTGGCAATCATACCACATCTCCTTATTTTCTTTTGGCAATCATGCCATATCTCCTTATTTTCTTTTGGCAATCATGCCACACCTCCTTATTTTCTTTTGGCAATCATGCCACATCTTCTTATTTTCTTTTGGCAATCATACCACATCTCCTTATTTTCTTTTGGCAATCATGCCACATCTCCTTATTTTCTTTTGGCAATTATGCCACATCTCCTTATTTTCTTTTGGCAATCATAACACATCTCCTTATTTTCTTTTGGCAATCATGCCACATCTCCTTATTTTTTTTGGCAATCATACCACATCTCCTTATATATATATTTCTTTTGGCAATCATGCACATCTCCTTATTTTCTTCTGGCAATCATGCCATATCTCCTTATTTTCTTTGGCAATCATGCCACATCTCCTTATTTTCTTCTGGCAATCATGCCACATCTCCTTACTTTCTTTTGGCAATCATGCCACATCTCCTTACTTTCTGGCAATCATACCACATCTCCTTATTTTTATAAAGAACTAAGTCATAACAATAGCTCGCTGTAGTGTAATCTATTTTGTCATTATAGCAAAAACATGACACAAACTGATAACATAGAATCTGACAGTCTTCACTCTTAAGCACAGGCCCACCAGCCAAGGCTTGACATATTGCTTTCGGGCTGTAAAAATCATCTATACAGGCCAATAGAATCTTACTAAAATGTTTGTAAAATTGAGCTTCTGGCCTGTTGATTTAAAAGTTTACCGTGAAGACTGATCTGAAACTACTAATGGGGCAACAATTTACTAATATATCACATTCTTTGTTATAGGGATAGCCATAAACTTATACCATTTTGTCTCTTTTATTTCTAGTAAAAGAGAGGCGAAAGATACCAAAGGGACATTCACACTCATAAGTTGAAAACTAACTGACAACGCCATGGCTAAAAAAGAAAAAGAGAAACAGACAAACAACAGTACACAGAACACAACATAGAAAACTAAAGACTGAGCACCAAGAACCAGTAATGTTATGGTACAGCAAATTCACAAACTTTGATATATCTTATATCTTTTATGATCTCAAAACAGCTGATATTAATTAAAGTTAATAGGTGTTAGTAACTTCTCAATTTGAATCCGACAGGAAAATATGGTGGGACTTAAGAAAGGGGAGCTTATTTGCTACATGTATGACATTATTATTATTATAAGATACAATGGAACACTTTATCTTAAATGTTTATTTTTGTCACTTGTTAGGCATTTGGACCAAATATCATGTTTAAATATAGAATACAGTAGCAGATTTAAATGAGTGAAAAATGAAATCACACGTAGAACCATGATCTACTGCTTACTAATAATACCCCCGCTTTAAGTATTTGGTAAACAGAAATTTGGAGAGCAATGCATGTGAAAATACATCATACAGTACAAGTACAGCATTCCCACATAAATGTTGATTCTAAAGCTGTCTTCAAGATGAAATCTATCCACAAGCTCTGACTTGTAGTTTCTGAGAAAAATGTGTTGGAAATTTCATGGCATGGACAGACAGGGGTTAACAGATATAAGAAGATGTGGTATGAGTGCCAATGAGACAACTCTCCATCCAAGTCACAATTTGTAAAAGTAAACCATTATAGGTCAAAGTACGGCCTTCAACACGGAGCCTTGACTCACACCGAACAGCAAGCTATAAAGGGCCCCAAAAATGACTAGTGTAAAACCATTCAAACAGGAAAACCAACGGTCTAATCTATATAAAAAACAAGAAACGAGTCTACCCCTCTCCTTTCAACATTTAAAATGCCAGTTTTAAATTTTACAAAACTTATCCTGTCATAATTTCCCCAATTAACAAGCATTCTGAGAGTATTGCATGGCAATACATAGTCCCCTACCGTTTAAAAATTCATTATACTGGAACAAAATGCTAACTTGTTCTATAACTTGTCATGGTGTAAACAAAAAGTAAATATCATGTCAATATCTTCAAGCATGACTAAAAACAGTGTGGAAAACTGAATATATGAGAGAATTTTTTCAAGTCCAAGGACCATAACTCTGCACAAAATTATCAGACTGAAACAAAAATTTGAACTTGATCTGTAACTTGTCATGATAAAACTATATACCAATTGTCAATCAATATCTTCAAGCATGATGAAAAAGTGTGGAAAACCTATAACACTCTAACATTAGATATTATGTAATACAATGTATATCTATTTTCGAATTACAATCAAATATAATTAATAGTTCCAAATATTTTTTCTTTCATTTGTCACAAACTAATATAGATTTGTAACTTATCTATAAAATGTCAACAACTTTTATCTACACAATGTAATGTAATGAAATATATACTTTAATAAAAATAGATTATTATCTAATTAAAGGATTTCACTTAATAAAAAAAAATATATATATACACATGTAGCATTCAGAAAATTAGTTTATACAAAATAACATATAAACCTGCAACAAAATTCCTCAAACAATTTACCAAAGAATGTCTTTTAAAAATGAGTTATCTCCTTTTGTACAGATTATATGGTTTAACATAGTACTCTTAACATTAGTTATGGATTTTTTTTATGGACTATAACTCTGGACTAAATCATCAGACCAGAACAAAATTCGAAATTGATCTATAACTTGTCATCATAAAACTATATACCAAATATCAAATCAATATCTTCAAGAACGAAGAAAAAGTGTGGAAAGCCGAGGTGCGGACTGACAGATGGACAGACGGACAGAGTGTAACCTAAAGTCCCCTTCGACTTTGTCGGTAGGGGACTAATAAAAACTTCTGAATAAATTAATCCAAGGCTTCTATTCTGATACAAAGTAATTTTATACCTTTTGATTAAACTTTTTCCAGATTTGGTGAAATGATGACACATTTTATCTTCCTCAATTTCAAATGTTTTGCAACTTCTCTTAAACCAAGCACCAGTCTTCGTTTTAACTTTGCCTGAAAATGAACAAATTAATTTAAGCAAACTGATAAAAATATAACTTACTAAAGGAAAATAAAAAGTCATCATGACTGATAACAAAGTTTCAAACTAAATGTAAGTTCAACTCAGTTTTGATTGTCTCCCTTTGACTAGTATTTCAATTATTTCATTCTCTGTCAAATAGTTTGTTTGAATTATTATTGGTTTCAAGGAGTTATTACCTTGTTGAAATAAACCTTTTATGGTTAATAATGGATGATAACATAATATTTGAAAATTGAGAAAAAATGACAAGAAAACAAACATGCATTGCACAATGTCGTGTTTTTCTCTGACTGTTAATGACGTCTTTACACTAAATCCATTATATGTTGAATGTGTACTGATTGACAATTTAGTCTTAGATGCATGATTTTTTTTATAAGTTGTTATTGGTTTTGAACTAACTGTCAGTAACTGCGAGTACTCTCAGATCTATACTTAGTGTCTTTTTGTTGTGGGAATGTCAAAGTACCCTGCCACATCCACTCTGTGTTTTTGTTAGATGTATTTCTTCTTTGTATCCATCTAATGAGTTAAGCCTTTTTGACTGATTTTTATAGTTTGTTCTTATGTTGTACTATTACACCACTGTCCTAGGTATATGTCCTAAAGTTGTTAATGTCTGTGTCGTTTGGTCTGTTGTGAAGAGTTGTCTCATTGGCAATCATACCACATCTTCTTTAAAATTTAATATCATAAAGTCAAAGTTATGGTCATAAGTCTTAGTTGATATGTTACACTATTTTTTCAATGCACCACACACATTCCATCAAATCTATTGTTGCTAGTCAGATTCATTTGCACAACACAATCCCAGTCAATGTTTTATTTTGAACATTTATCAGTTTTGCATTAGAATAGGACTAACAGTCAAATTAGAAGAGTTGCCACCATCAATTTGGATTAAACGATTGCAAATATTTGTTTAAATGGTTGCAATCTGTGTTGCCAGTATAACTGCTTTTGCAACAGTCAAATCCCTAATTAACAGTGACAACTCTTCAACTGCAGCAGTGTTATTAATACAGGATTTTACTAAAATTAGCAAATGAGCCAGTGCAGTTGTAACGTCATGAAAAATGCCCTATTTTGGTCAATTTTCAAAACATTTTGTGGATCTGAAATATCGAACACATGAAATTCAGTACCAACAAATTTACTATAAGAAAAAAAAAGTTTGCTGACTATTGACTGCAAAAATTTCTGTAAATAATCGTATTTGAAAGATCTTACTTGTAAACTTTGCAATTGACTCAGAAAGTGTTAATCTTAATAACATAACTTTAAAACCCAACCAACCAATGGTGTTTTCACAAACCATGAAAATCTATACCATAAAGAAAAGTGCTTCCAATGTTATCTCTTTGACTACTGTAAAGCAGAAATTATTACGTGCATTTGATATTGCGATTTTAAAGAATGAACAAAAATACAATTGAATTAAGGCGAATTTAGGAAAAGCTACATATGGATATATATTCAAGATAACAGACTGCGCGTTCATATTTTTGCGATACTTAAGGAGTCGCATTATTTGCATTAATAAAAACCTCGCAATAATTTCTGAACTTACAGTATAACGATTTAAAAACTAACCTTAGAAGGATCTTTGTGGTACATTCTGTCCTGGAATCTAACCAGATCTTGTAGTAAAGTAGTGGCACATTCATTAATATCTTTATCTAACACCTGATTACAATATCTGTAATTGGGAAATCAATTATGCTGAGTCAGGTTAAAAGTTATGTCAGTTGATTAAAAATAAGTTTAGTAAAGAAGAATAGAAATAAGGCATTAGATTACCAAGTTATTTCTCATGCGTTTTATATTTTACAATGTATTCAATATGGCCGAGAACACAGATATTTCATAGTTCATTTCTTTAAGACAATAAATTCAAATTTAAAAAATCCCACCCACTCTATCTCCAAAAGATTTTTACAGTGTAGTGTACTACTTTTGGGACAATATATCAAAATTATAGAAAAGTCTACCAACTCAAACTCAAAATATAGACAATTCTATGGTAAGGGGGTCTATAGTTCAGGCTGACAGCTTCAGACAAACTTAACTTTTGACCTTTTTTAACTGGACCAAATCATTACCTGTCTAAAAATTCATCACCAAAATTTAGTTAACATGTAATTTCATCCCCCTACTTAATATTTTATGCATAAAATATAAAGAAATAAATTTAGAAGGTGTACAAAAAAAATTGCAAGTTAAACACTGTCCACACTAGGAACTATATTTGTAGACAACTAAAATCAAAAGAACTATGACTGTGTCCTCAGACCGTATTGTCTATGAGTATAAGCCCATGCTTTGAATTATATCTTATTGAATTAACACTGTTCTTTTTTATCATGCTCTAACTCATTAACATATTTTAACATCGATATTATTAAAAATTTCAAATCTGATTAAAGTTCAAAGTTTCAAGTGATTATCTCCCTTTGACCATAAACCAAACAATAAAGAACATAAATGTTTCAAATATTATTTGCACAATTTTTATTCTCTCAAGTTATTATTGCTTATTGCATTATCTAAAGAATCCATTATAATTGGACCTTTAAATATAACTATAATATTATAAAATAATCAAATCCATAAATACTTAAAGCAACCTGCCAAAAAAAAAATGATTGTTTTTGTGTTTTTCTGTTGTACCACTGTCCCAGGTTTGGGGAGGGTTGGGATCCCACAAATATGTTTAACTCTGCCACATTCTGTATGTTCCTGTCCCAAGTTAGAGCCTGTAATTCAGTGGTTGTTGTTTGTTGCTGTATATCATATTTGTTTTTCGTTTTATTATTTTGTACATAAATAAGGCCGTTAGTTTTCTAGTTTTAATTATATTAGATATGTCATTTCTGGAGCTTTCATAGCTTACATGCGGTATGGGTTTTGCTCATTGTTGAAGGCTATATAGTGAGCTATAGCTGCTAACTTCTCTGTCATTTGGTTTCTTGTGGAGATTTGTCTTGTTGCCATATACGGTAACACATCTTATTTCTAAATATGATGCTAACTGAATAGATGAATAAACTCACTCTCTAAATCTTCTGCTGTGTATCTTTTAACCACATCTTTCCCAACAGCCCTGCTATAGGACTATTGACCTCTGAACGTAATGGACTGGTTCCAGGAAACAGTGGACTCATGCTAATAGGTGAAGTCTGACTGACTGGAGACAGGTTTGCACTTCCTGGGGTACCAGTGTAATCAATTGAACTCTTTGTTTTCATGGCTAAAATGTAATAATAAAATGATGTGGATATATGAAGTCAAAATTTTTATTAATATCTTAATTGGTTCAAGTCATCAAAGTTATTAAATAAAACAGTTGTAACTGTTCTTACAATGAAATATAAATTTATATCATTATTTTAAATGTGTGTTTCAGAAATAAATGAAAGTCAGACAACATTGTTTTACGGTATTCTTCTTCAAGCAAGCTTAAACCATGTTAAACTGGATGCAAACATTTGCTTAAATAAAATACTACTGCAGCTACAAATAATTTTAGAGTTATTTCCTTGGACCATTAAAATTAAAAGATCAGTGATTATCTGGAGGCATGAGACTTATAATAACCTATATATAGCACATGGATACATTTTTCTTTCTATGTACAAATACTTGTGTTGCAATATGTTGTGAGCACTTACTGTCTTCATGTACAAATACTTGTGTTGCGATATGTTGTGAGCACTTACCATCTTCTATGTACAAATACTTGTGTTGTGATATGTTGTGAGCACTTACCATCTTCTATGTATAAATACATGTGTTATGATATGTTGTGAGCACTTACCATCTTCTATGTACAAATACATGTGTTGTGATATGTTGTGAGCACTTACCATCTTCTATGTACAAATACATGTGTTGTGATATGTTGTGAGCACTTACCATCTTCTATGTACAAATACTTGTGTTGCGATATGTTGTGAGCACTTACCATCTTGAGACAGATCACTTTCAGCACTTACAACACCAATACCAACAGCTGCTCTGTAAATATATAATAGTCGAGTAAATATATAGTATTCAAGTAAATATATAATAGTCAAGTAAATATATAGTAGTCAAAATTGTTATTTAGAGTTTCAGATAATATCTTTGAACCAATCATTACCAGAATTAGAAGGGTAAAGTTTTATATCTGCACTATTTCAATTTAAAAGAAGCACATGACTATACACCAATAGAAAATAAGGAGATGTGGTATGATTGCCAATGAGACAACTATCCGCCAAAGTTCAAATGAAGTGGATGTAACCAATGTCTGTAAGGGCTATTCCATTAAAATGTATGTGGGAGGGTAGGAAGGGAAGTTTAATTATTGAATGTGGGTCATGGGTCTTTTTTCAGAAAGCGTCTATTACCATTATGCAAAATTATCTAAAAAATGGTTCTTGGTTGTAGGGATATTTTGAAAGTCCTTCCTACCCTCCTACATACATTTTAATGGAATAGCCCTAATTACAAATATACCATTATTTGACTTAAATTTTATGCACAATTTTCAGTTTTTCTACAAGTAATAAACACAATAAACATTCTTCTACAGGAGGTCAGTAAGTAATAAACTGCTTCGCTGATACGCCCGCAGAGGTCTAACCGTGAACAGTTGGGGCAAAAATGGACACAATATTCAAGCTTGATACAGGTCTGAATTTGATTGTAATTAAATATTTGACATACATGTATTATAGGTTTCTGAATAAATGTAGTCAAAGAACTTGAAGTTGGTTATATAAATTGAATTTATATTCAATTAAAGATTTCTTGCTGTTGTGCAATACACTGTGCTGTTGCGCAATACTTAGTAAATCTGTTGTCAGACTATAAACAAATAAAATTTATAAAATTCTAAAGGGAGCTTACATCAATAGATATAAACAGTTCACCAAAGTTTCATACGAATTGCTGAAAGCATTTTTGACTTATTGTCTGAAAACTGGAAAATCCCCCCTTTTTTAATAAATAAAACCCTATAACTCGGAAATGTAAAATCTAAAATTTATAAAATTCTAAAGGGAGCTTACATCAATAGATATCAACAGTTCATCAAAGTTTCATGAGAACTGCTGAAAGCATTTTTGAGTTATTGTCTGAAAACTGAAAATCCCCTTTTTTATGAATAAAACCTCATAACTCGAAATGTAAAATCTAAAATTTATAAAATCCAAAGGGAGCTTATGTCAACAGATATAAACAATTCACCAAAATTTCTTGCAAGTTGGTGAAAACATTTTTGAGTTATTGTCCGAATTAGATATAAACAATTCTCCAAAGTTTTTACGCAAATTGGTTAAAGCGTTTTTGAGTTAATGTCTGACATGTTGACGACGGACGGACGTGACAACGGTATACCATAATACGCCCTGTAAACGGGTGTATAATGACTGAATAATAGACAACGATAAATCTTACGGGCGATGGATCATATAAATATGATACAGTACACTACAAAATATAATATATAACCAGTCTAAAAGGGTACAACATCACCAAAAATGACAATAAACGAACTAATGTAACTATAAATATTTCGAATAACAGATATCCTTCATCAGTATGAGCACGATGTAAAATGAATCAGATCAATCTATTCTGATTTTTAAACTATAGCAATCTTGAATTCTATACAATAAAAAGTGAAATAGTTTCTCCCGAACATCATATGTAGAGACGCTAATATATTTTAAAATTTCCAAAACGACTCAAAGACATGCCTAAAATGAAAATAGTAATTAGAGATATAAACTGGCACAACTCTAAAATTCCAAAATGACGCTCAGTTAAGATGTTACAACAACTGCGTGTAAATACATTCCGAGATATATATATATATATATATATAGAGAGAGAGTGTCAGTAGCGCTTAGTAATTTCTATAATGTTTTAAAGTGGTACGTTTTCTGTTGTTTGTTGTTAATAAAATTAAGAATGGAACGGAATGTGTCAAACAGAAAACAACCCGACCAAAGAGCAGAAAACAGCACAAGGCCACCAATGTTGTTTTTGTTGTTGTCAGTTAATATTTTCACTGCATATTTATAATATAACCATGATAACTGTAAAGTTCATTTCAAGCTTGGCTTACGAACAAAGTTTGAGTTTATTTTATGCTACTACGTAAAACAATCATATATCTCTTGAATTTTCATAATCAGCTATTCATGTCATTTTATTCTAGATTGATAAAAAATTGACAGTCAAAGCAAATTGTTTCTCAGACCATAGAAAGCACAGTATTATTCAAGTTTTCATTAGTTGTGCCCTTTCAATAGCTTCAATATTTTTGGACTTCTATATTTGGTGGTAAGGTGTCTGAAAGTGAACTTATGAGATCATACAGAATCAATAGTACTGCATATCCCCTACCATGTAACCAAATTCCTGCAGTTTGAGAATTCATTGAAAGGTTGACTCTGTTATTGTATGTGTAGCATAATTCTGGCACATAAGCATAAGGGCATGCATTGTAATCTATAGAGAAACTAGATACATCTTGTAAAACGAGTATCGTCCTTTTATCGTGTGTAAACATGCAAGGAGTTATATTTCAGTCAATGTGTGCAGGTACGTGGGAATTCTTGTTTTCCAACATAACTGTTTAGTCAGTAATTCTAGCGCTACATGACTTTCGTGGAACTCTTTTGGGTTTTCTATAATTTCTGTATTAAATCTATCTATCGGTCAAAATATGATATCTAACATAATTGAAAATCTATTACTTGTATATGTTTTTAAGGTTCACTAAATGTACAATATCTGATGTACAGTAGTTGTCGTCTGTTTATGTAGTTCATACGTGTTTCTCGTTTTTATATAGATTAGACCGTTGGTTTTCCCGTTTGAATGGTTTTACACTGTAATTTTTGGGCCCTTTATAGCTTACTGTTCGGTGTGAGCCAATGCTTCGTGTTGAAGGCCGTTACCTTGACCTATAATGGTTTACTTTTATAAATTGTTACTTGGATGGAGAGTTGTCTCATTGGCACTCATACCACATCTTCCTATATCAATATACTTTTAAGTGATTTTGTAACGATTAGCTTTTACCGAAACTTTGAAAGACATTACCAAATTTTCGAAATGTTTTTTTTTTAAATGACATATAATAATCAATAAATAAAAGAGATATTTTTAAATGTTAACGTTTTAATACAATTTGATTTCATCAAAATCATCACATTCTCTCACATATATATATATAGATAACAGTATACGTATGCATCATGTTGTATTAAACAATTATTAATTAATAATTTTAAATAGTTACGGTAATTCAGATAACATTTTACAAAGATAAAAGATTTTATATTTTTCACACCCGTTGTCACCTGATAAGAAATGTTTATTGCCAATGATTAACAGGTTCTATAATTACAAGTTCCCCTCGGTTACAGGGTGATTAGCGTATCCATGGAAAAGCTTCACCTACAGTGATGCCCGGATGCTGTTTCTACGGAGCTGCTACGTCACGCCGGATAAGAGAATACATAAACATGCAAACATAATCTGACCACATTTATAAACATTATATATATAACTCTATATCCCCTCCATTATTAAAAGAAAATATTGTTACAATAATATATGAATGTATATAATCTCTGCTGAGGAGGTGGTTACCACAAAGTTATTAAGTACTCAATAAAGCATTTCTAGAATTATACATGGTGCTTAATAATTTTACATAATTTTAATTATATCAGTCTCACCACAGGTATACAAAAATTTAAATCTTGCTTCATTAGTCATATTTAAAAAGAGGAACTATTTCACGAATTTTGGAAAATAATTGTTCTCTAATTGTAATTAGTTTTGTACATATCATAGTGAAATGAAATTCATTTTCTACTTCTAAAAGACACAAGGGACAGTTTAGTGATTCTATTAAGGGCTGGGGACAGAGGGTGTTTGCTGTTTGTCAACAAAACGACAGCCTTTAAATCTAAGGCTTGCTATAATACATTTTGTATGTTGGCTGACTCTTTGTACTCAAAATATACGGTCATAAATCGCACAAGTTCGTGCTTGTGTCAATTACTTTATTCCAGTGGTGTTTTTGTACCAATGTGTTCCACGATTCTTGCACTTTGGATATTATTCACAGTCCAAATTCCCTGACACAAAGTCATTGTATAAATAAAAAAATCTACGTTTAATCACTGAAATTTGTGACATACTGTGATTAGCGTTCTTGGCCTATTACTCAGAATCCGAATATTTCATGCCCTTCTAGTAATCAATCTATATTCTCAGAAGATAATGTTGTCATCATTGAGCAGCAGAATATGTCGACTTAATCATTTTGGTTATTATATTCTCGAGAAATCGAAAACAGAAATTTGAAGCAGGAAGTTTTGAATAAAAGCGAAATTATCGGCGGTTACCGGTGGAGGTGTCTTTACCACAGAACACCACAGAATACCACAGAACACAGCAGATAATAAAAGTACTCAAATATACCACAGAACATTGAATTAATTTACAAAATGCAAAACTAATAATTCAGAATTATATTATTTTATAATTCGCCACACTAATGCAAGACGATTGACGGATGAGATATAAATTTCTTTAATGATCATAACTTTTGTTATTTGGTAGATTTTTTTATATTTGAGACCATTGAGATACTAAACTATATTTTATAAAAATCTTTTAAAAACAATTTATTTGAAAAAAAAAAGTTTTTCTGTAAAAAAAATGATTTTCTATAAATTAATGTTCTGTGGTATTCTGTGGTGTTCTGTGGTAAAGACACTCCGCCGGTAACCCACGATAATTTCGCTTTATTCAAAACTTCCTGCTTCAAATTTCAGTTTCAGATTTCTCCTCGAGTAATATAATAACCAAGATGATTTTCTATAAAAAAAGGTTGACATGATGAATTTTACCGCACCAATTACACTCAGAAAATGTTATATAAAAATTCCAATTTTTATACACTTGTGTTTTTACTCATAATGTCTGCCCATATGAAAACATTTCTGCTTAATTTTTGAAAATTCTATCAACAGCTTTTAAATTTAAAAATTTGGTTAGACCTCATATTCCAGGTTATTTGAATTATTCATATATGTGCACAGTTATCTAACTTAAAATAGTTTACTGCGACTTGACTATAGGTGTTGTTTACCTTTACCTATTGTTCAAACAGATTGTAAAATTGACAATACAATTGGAACATTTAAATTGACCAGTTGGTATTGTTAGAGTTGAGTCTACCTTGAAGCTACCTGTACTGGTTTTTTTTATTCACCTAACCCAACCTTACAGCATGCTTTTTTCCTGAAGTTTTTCTTCACCTAGGGTTATTCTATTATAAAATTGATAGGGGAAAAAATATCATTGGTTTTCATTGTTTTAAATCCCCAATATAAATGATTTATTTAATTTGACCAAAAAGTCTAAATCAGTAAAAGATTTTCTTAACTGCATGTTAACATGAATGAAAATGAAAACTGTTTTTACATAATATATAATTCTTTAAATTTTTAACCCAAATACATAGTATTGTCCAGTTGTCAGTGAAACAAGAAATAGCTATTCAGGTGTTTTCAGTTTTAATTTTTAGATGGATATGTTATGCATTTCTTCATATATCCATTCAAATTTTCATTTGGAATATCATTCAAAGTGTTTGAAATCTATTGGAATCAATGTGCATAACTTATTGGGATTTATTTTATTTGAATTCACTTCTTAGATGCCATATAATTTTGCTTCTTAAAATGTGACTTGTTTTTTTTACAAGAATGGATTATCGTGAAAGTATCAAGGAGGAAATAATTCATTCAAAATGCTTTGTGTGGCTTATACATGATAATGTACGTGTAAAATTCAAAATAATTTTGGAGTATACTTTGCAGTGTTTATCTTTGAAAATTTATAAAGACTTTTGTGCATAAAACTCCTGTTTACTCAAGGGAATTCCCTTTTTATTAGATGGGATTTAGTTAATCTGAAAGGTAAAAAAAACTGGAATGCAAGTAGAAGAAATAAGTTTATCCAACATTTTTCTGTGGCTTTTAAATGTGATTTTGAAAACAATCATTATAAAATTCTGGATCTATATGAAGATGATTCACCTGTTTAAATGCAATATATATCATAGAAAATGTAGTAAAATGTGAATACAGTGGATATAGTCGAATCTAGTGATAGAGTGAAAAATAAAAGTAAAATATTCTAAAAATTCATAATGTGAGAATAACAATTTTGAATGTGATATTGGAAATAATCATTATAAAATTCTGGATCTTATATTGTTTAATTGGGACATATATCATGGAAAATGCAATACAAACTGAATACTGTGGATCTAGTAAAATCAAGTGATATAGTGCAAAATATAAAAAATATTCAAAAAAAGTGTAAAGTGAGAATAATTATTTTGAATGTGATATTGGAAATTATCAAAAATCACAAATTTCTGGATCTAATATAAAGACTCAGCACATGTTTAATTGGGATATATATCATGGAAAGTAAAGAGAATTATACTGTGGATATAGAAAAAATCTAGCTATACAGTGAAAATGTTAGAAAATATTCTAAAAGTTTATAAAATTAGGAAAATATTTTAAAATGATTTCAAATAGTGAAACTGGAATACTGGATGGGATATCAAATATCAGTGTCAATAAATAAAAGTTTATTCATAACTATTATTTTTACCTTCACTATTTTTAAACACTTTGTACAAGGCTCATGTCAATAAGAATGGAACAAATGTTCAAATGAAGGAATGCACAAATTTGTTCTGGTGTTTATTAATACTGGAAAATTATGGAAATTATGAAATAATTAAGATTTCCCAAGAGTAAAAAATATTTTGAGTTATCTCCCATTAGAAAAGGCCAAAGAGATAAAGAGGTATTTTCAACAAAATAAAGGAAATCCAAGCACTCATAGTATTTGGCTATTAAAACATTAAGAGGAAATGTAGTGCATTATACATTGTATGACCACTGTGGCATCACCACTGGATATAGGAAGCAGTGGAAAACAAATGTTAAGTCAGGTAAGGTCAAATTCTTCTTATTTTAATTATATTCTACATTTTGCTGACAAGTAAAGTTTTTTTGATAGTGATTATATATAATGTATCTACTATTTAGTGCTGATTATGATCCTTAATTGTCAGTCTCTCTTCAAATTGTCAGAATCAGATAGGGTTGTTCTTTAAAAGTCATGACAGTGCTACAACTGTACAATCACAAATATAGGATGTAACATAATGGCCCTTTATATAAAATAATTGTTTTAAAATCAAACATAATAGTGCCATGAGTAAACAAGCATTTTCTTTTTTAAGTCTCTCACCACTTCTGCCTTTGAAATATCAGTTTCCAAAAGAGACGTCACTTTAAAACAGTATTCCAAAATTATTTTTATTATCTTTATTTAGATTCACCATTTTAGATCACTATGGATGATAATTTTAATTAATAAGGACCAAGAAAACAGTTATTTCGTAGTGCATTTCTTTAAGACAAAAAACACAAATAAAAAAATCGCACCTGCTCTATCAAAAAAAATTTCTACAGTGTAGTGTACTACTTTTGGGACAAATTATATCAAAATTATAGAAAAGTCTATCGGTTCTAACTCAAAATATGGATTCTTATATGCTATTAAAGGGGATCTGTAATTCAGTTTGACAGCTTCAGACATACTAATTTTTGACCTTTTCAAACTGGACTTACTTTACCTAAAAATTCATGCCACAAAATTTTTTTACATGTAATTTCATCCCCTACTTACTATTTTATGCATAAAATATAAAGAAATAAATTTGAAGGTGTATGATAAAAATTTGCAAGTTATACACTGTCCACTCTAGGGACTCTATTTGTACAAAGAGAAAATCAAATGATGATAACTGCGTCCCACAACCATAAGATCTGTTTACAACGATATTTACAAATAATAAATGCAGAGCACATGAAATAAACAGTAAATTAAAACCCAATTGTATCGAATTTTCGGTCTCACTAATTAACGACAAAATTGTCAGGAAAGGTCAAGAAGCGACTATATTAAAAACAAACTTTAATGCATGTTTCTATATTTATTTATTTGAAATAATTAATATCTTGATTTTTATGCTAAATTTTTTTTTTGTCGCTAAATTTGTCTTTGTCGCTAACTACTCTCTTGTTGTTAAATTATTCTTCTTGTCACTTCTTGACGCTTCTTGTCACTAATTAGTGAAGACCTTCAAATTTACAGTGATTCCCGGATGACAACTTTGGCACTATTCGCTTTCAAATTTCAAATTTTTTTATCTGACCCACATGTATTTGATCGAATTGTTAAACCGACAAAGGGTCGGACTTGATAGCTATGTCAGACGGTCAGATGTTATTCAACAGCTCTGGTTTTCAATAATTCCAGATCGATATTGATAGTTTAGGCAGATTTCACCAATATTCAACATACTAAATGTTCTGATGACAAAAAGAAAAAATAATCGGATTCCAGGAAAACTGAGTTATTATTGACTTTTGCCGACTAGCCAAAGATCAGTTGACTTTTCATTGTTAAATCAACGTCTCAAACAATCTTAAAGTAATTAAAGATAAAAATACCACTCGAAATAAAACCAGAACTCTTTCACATGGATTTTAAGTAATATCAGTATGTCAATCGGTAGACTGCTCATAATGCAAAATGCAAATCTACAGTAAATTTTGAAAACTTACAAAAACACCGCTTTTATTCTTTATTTCACAATGTCAATGAATTACAATAAACACGAATGTGTCCATAGTTCACGGATGCCCCACTCGCACTATCATTTTCTATGTTCAGTGGACCGTGAAATTGGAGTCAAAACTCTAATTTGGCATAAAAATTAGAAAGATCATATCATAGGAACATATGTACTAAGTTTCAAGTTGATTGGACTTCAACTTCATCAAAACTACCTTGACAAAAAACTTTAACCTGAAGCAGGACAGACAGATCAAACTGGGGTACTGGTAGAAAAACAAAAAGTATAAATTAGTTTCATATTGACAACACAGCTGTTGGGTCACTTCAAGTAAAAATATACTTATCTTTTGGTGTTCTTGCATCTGCGACTGGCTTGGTCTGTGATGTAGACCTCCGGGTGGTACTCTGAAAGAAAACCAAAAAGTATATATTAGTTTCATATTGACAACACAGATGATGAGGGCACTGCAAGTAAAAAAAAATACTTATCTTTTGGTGTTCTTGCATCTATGCCTTGGCTGGGTCGTGGGGCTTGACTCTCCGGTGGGACTCTGAAAGAAAAACAAAAGTATATATTAGTTCCATATTGACAACACAGATGGTGGGGGCCCTTCAAGTAAAAAAATACTCATCTTTTGGGGTTCTTGCATCTGTGCCTTGGGTTTGTCCATGGCCTCTGAAAGAAACAAAAGTATATATTAGTTCCATATTGACAACACAGATGGTGGGGGCCCTTCAAGTAAAAAAAAATACTCATCTTTGGGGTTCTTGCATCTGTGCCTTGGTTGGTCCTATGGTCCTGAAAGAAAAACAAAAGTATATATTAGTTCCATATTGACAACACAGATGGTGGGGACCTTCTCAAGTAAAAAAAATAATACTCATGTTTTGGGGTTCTTGCAT
>JAASAO010004067.1:0-21891 GCA_017311375.1 Mytilus coruscus | reverse complement strand
TGAAAGATTAACTAATAAATCATTACGTTTAAAGGATGTGGGTCGGGACAGCAACCAAACGATTCACATACCTAGCCAGGGTACATGTATATGCAATATATTAAGCTCTACATCACACCGAGTCAAACAATATGAAACTGACACCAACTGGTTCGGAAATAGTTGCTGGTATAATTTATTTATCTGAAAGTTTACGTTCACAATTTGACAATTGTTACATTCAAATAAAATGAAACCACATGAAAGTACTTATAAACGGAAATATTAAAAGTATATCACCTTGCAATCTATTGCAAAAATAGAATTGAATTATGATACATAAAGGTCGAGTATTGAGTTCAGATGCATTAAAATAAACTATAAATACAGCCAAATTCAAAGCTTATGTTTGTTAACTAATCAAATAGAGGGCTTATTATTGTAATAATATTTGTTTTCCTACACTTCAACGATAGAAGGATTCCTTGTGTTTTCTGGTGTGTGTGTCTGTCACAAGGTTAAGATTTGGTTTAGGTAGTTTATCATTGTGGTCACACCAATTTTAAATTTGTTCATCATAGCGTCGACTTTTCGTGTTGTACGGCAGATTACGGTTTTGCCGTCGTATACAACCTTCACTGAACATAGAAATGTGATAGTTTGAAATTAGTAGATTCTCAGGTGAAAGTTGATTGATATTGTTCGACAAAACTTTGTTTAATGTGAATACAAATTTGACAAGAAAAGAAAGAGAACATTATCACCCGTAACAAAATGCTCCTATCTTCTCTGCATTAGTTCCATTTAGCAAAGCTTCCAGTGCTGTAAAATGTTCAATGAGGAAAACCAGAAAACAGTGTAAAGTTGAAATTAGAGTTCAGTGATGAAAAGGATAAACCAGAGATTGATTAGGATTTTATCTTAAATTTCAGAAAGCGTTTTTTTTTGGAAAAAGAGTGAGATCACTTTATTTTCAAATAAATGAAATGCAACAAGATTGAAATATATTAAAAATTCAAAAGAGTGGATTTTTATATGTTACGAGTAGTTTACAAGCCACTGTCATGTCTCATAAAGAAAAACAAACTGTATGTGTAATATATCTGTATGTGGCTGTAACTCGTTGGTAATACTTTGCATGCTATCTTTAAAAAACATAACCTACTTTAAAACAAAATTCGATTCCAAGTTGATCATATTCAGATACATATCACAAATATATAAAGAAACCGTATTTATAATTCTGAGTGTTCAAGGAAATTTAACCGCTTTATCCGATCAAAACATTCTGTTAATTTTTATCTCTAAAGAAGTAGCTCCTCACAATCCTACTACCTGTCGATACATTTATTTTGGCATTGCACAAGTCATGTCTTCTTTGACTGTTCATGACTTTAAAATACTAAATCCCTGGGATGTGTGTTAGTTGATTTTAGTCTCTGATGCATGATTTTTATTATTAATTGTTTTTGGCTTTTAACTAGCTGTCAGTAACTGCGAGTACTCCCAAATCGTACTTTCTTGTTAATTCGACCTGTTGATACTATTTTTAATACTTTTTGTTATTTTATATTAATATGGATCTTGTCTGTATACCAGCTTTGATTATTTGGAATATCTACTAATTTTCACTTCTTCATACTACATTTGTATGAACATCAAGATTATTGTCCTTAAATCTGTACAGGAAGTTTTATTGTGATATTCACCCTTATGTATCTAGTGTTAAATTAGGTATTTATATGACAGACCTTTCTTGGTATTCCTAATTATTGGAAGATTTTATATAGACAGAAGTAGTATACCTAAAACGACAAAGTTATTTTTCATTTACCTGTATATATTATGAAAACTGGGTTGTTTTTTTTGTTGTTTTCAAAAGTCATTATTTTCTAAGGGTTTAATATTTCGCGGTGGTGTCTTGCCATGGCTTTGTTTGGACTTGTTTGTTTGCTTTTTGGCCTTGAATGTTTGTCCCTAATATTTTATTAAGTATGTATTTACTTTCAGGTATCAAAATCGAATTTATTCGTTCATAGTGTGTTAATTTACGTTTTTGATTGAGTTAAGCCTTCCAATTGATATTTTATCGTGTGTTTTCTATGTTGTGATGTTATACTATTGTTTCAGAAAAGGGAGAAGGTTTGGTACCATTAAAACGTTTAATCCCGCTGCAAATGTTTGCACCTGTCCTAAGTCAGGAATCTGATGTACAGTAGTTGTCGTTTGTTTATGTAATTTATAGTACGTGTTTCTCGTTTCTCGTTTTTATATAGACTAGACCGTTGGATTTCCCGTTTGAATGGTTTTACACTAGTAATTTTGGGGCCCTTTATAGCTTGTTGTTCGGTGTGAGCCAAGGCTCCCTGTTGAAGGCCGTACATTGACCTATAATGGTTTACTTTTATAAATTGTTATTTGGATGGAGAGTTGTCTCATTGGCACTCACACCACATCTTCCTATATCTGTACATAGAGTATTTTAATATCGAACAGTTAAAATGATACGAGTACAAATTCCTCTCATAGATTCGTTAGAATTTCCAAACCCTTATTCTTTTCAACAATCAAGTCAAATTAGCAATGTTTCGCCAAAATCTTATTAAGTCGCCAAAACGGAGTTTTGGGGACTTGATGTTTTGTCCTGTTTCTTATTATTTATGGCACCTCAACGGAGTTGGGTGACATATTGTTATTCTACGTTTCTTTTTTCTTATTATTATTATTTTTATTATTTTCTTCCACACATTTTGTCCGCGCACTTTCGTGAAATCCAACAGACCAATGTTGATGGAACTCTACTATATTGAGGACCCCATGTGAAGAGTTGCACGAAGCATGGAATGGTTCAAGATGGCGACCGTTTCCATGGAAACAGCAAAATGTCCAAAATTTCAAAATGCTTCAAACTTAAGGAAATTTTACAATAATGTTAATTGGCATATGTAGATGCCCTCTTTGACTTTGGAATTTTCAAATGGCTGCCGTTACCCTGGCAATGGGGAACGAGGGTGCCATCCGTTATTGCTCGCAATTACAAATCTAGTATTATTATTATTATTATTATTATTATTATTCTTAACCCTAATTTGTCCGACCATTTTCTTCCAAGCCTTAAATGATGGAAACTTTATATTTGGTATGATGATGGAGTGGTATCCCTAGGGTGCATTCACTATTTTTATTTCAAATGGGGTCAACTTGGCACTTTTTGGGGCCGGAACATGGGTGGGGTCATTTTCGACTATTGATTCGCTACTGGTAGAACCTTTAAGTTTTGTGTAATACAAGAGACCGATGTCCAGGTGTCCATTCCACATTTTTATTTCAGCCTGGGTCATCTTGGCATTATTTTAGGGGTCAATTTTCATGGAACATTCTAGAACAATAGTCATGTGATTAGTCATGTGATAGTGTTGGATTATTCCTATGTACTTTTTATGTTATATAATGATAGATTATTACAGGTAGCACCATATGTAGCTGTAATTCGACTTTGGAATTTTAAAATGGCCGCCGTTACCATGGAAACTGCAAAATGTGAATTTTTAAAATGCTTCAAATTTAATGAAATTTTACAGAGATGTTAACGAGTGTATGTAAATTTGAATTTGACTTTGAATTTCAAAATGGCCGCCGTTGCCATGGAAACAACAAAATGCGAAAATCTAGATTTGGTCCAATCTTTATGAAACTTGACAGTAATGTGACCTGTCATGTGTAGATATGCCATCCGACTTTGGAATTTTCAAAATGGCTGCCGTTACCATGGAAACTGCAAAATGTCAAAAATTCAAAATGCTTCAAACTTAATGAAAGTTTACACAAATGTTGACAGTCTTATGTAGATGTGGCATTTGACTTTGAATTTCCAAAATGGCCACCGTAACCATGGAAACAGCAGAATAATGGTTGGGGCCGTTTTATGACTTTTGTGTTAGCATCCTAACACAGGATTACTTGTATCTAATTGAAGTTGTCAGTCATCATCAGTGGACATGGTTTTCCATTTCTAACAAAACATGTGTTGCTTCAATTAATTTTCTAAAATGATACATATTTAAAGTATACAATAACTACGTCAAACTAATCCTACAGAGTCCCTATATGATGCAACTTTAACGCATTTTCTTATAAAATGAGACAGCAGCATTTATCTGTGGAACTATTATTCTCCATGAAGAAAAGTTACTACTTTATATCATGTATATTATATCTGACAAGAAATTGTCTGGGTAAAACACTAAGTTTTGACACTTCTTTCCAACTGAGAAAAATAAACCAGAATTCTGACTGCTATGTAAATGGGTATGGTGAGCTAATAATTCATTGAATCTTGCATGATTTGAGTTCAACACATTCCACATGAATTTTATGAAACATCGCTTATGTTTCAAAAGTCTGGCCTTAACCGATCAAAATATGTTTCAACAAAAATAATTCATAGCCCAATAACGTGTATCCGTTCTCATTTAGTGACATCTACAAGCATTTTCACCAGAAATCCATTCCCCAGAAGAAAAAACAAAAAAAAAAAAAAAAAAAACAAACAAACAAACAGCGTCGTTTGCTGTAAAATCCAGTCGTCTTAGATGTCCATCAAAATTTTAAGAGTACGTGGAATCCGATTGGATATAAATTATGCATAACGTCATGAATATAGATAACAGGCGTGTAGTGACAAAACATGTATTCAAGAATGTTTTACAAGGTCAATACTGTCGTAGCGTTGATTGCTTCTGTTGATTGTTCTATGTTGTAGCATGTTTTAGATTTAATAAGAAAGAATACAGAACTTAACGCGAATTATACAAATTAATTTCCTAGAGAATGTTGTTCATACTTGTAGTATAAGACCAATTAAACTGATTACATATTTTGATTTAGATATAACTGTTGGTCCTAATGTTAAGATAAAAGATTCCGAAATTCTTTCCACACAAACATTATATTATTCGCCTTATAATAAATAGTATAAAGGATATTTGACACAATGATCAATATAACAATTGAAGGTCTGTCCACCCTCATTGCATATGTTTTGTTAGGAACACATTCACTCCGGTTTGTAATGTCAATTCTGGTGACTGATAATAGCTTAATTAATGCTGATTCTAAAATTTATGGTTTTAGATACTTTTGCTTCAAATAAGGGAGATAATTAGGTACTTCCGGTTTACAAAATTTCACTTCTGGTTTCATTTAATTGAACCTTACTTCACACTGATTCCAAAAATATAATGTTTTAGTAATTTTCACAATGACTACTTCCGGTTTACAAAATGTCACTGAAACTCTATGTAAAAGACCTAATGACTTTCTCATGTACAAATAAGAATTTACACAAACGCTCAAAATCTAGAGTGTCAATTACATTTGACCTTAACATCAATGTCAAGGTCATAAAGCATATACCTCAAATAAAAAAGCCTAGGTCACTTCTATATATGGTTAATGGGTCATATCACCATACAGCTTATTTAAAATATAAGAGGAGAGAAATCTCATTAAATATCAACGTACCCTTTCAAACCAAAATATGACCTTGACCTTTGATCTTGACCTCCTTTTCATTTTGGAGGAACACAGACCTCAAAGCAAAATACCCTAGGTCACTTCTATATATGGTTACTGAGTCATATCACCATACAGTTTATTTAAAATATAAGAGGAGAAAACTCTCATTTAATGTCAACGTACCCTTTGAACAAAAATTTCAGTGTAACGACATGTCGTAACTAACAAAATAGTAAAATATGTTGTCGCTGTTTTATACGGTTTCTGATAATAAATGAAAATATGCCAAAATAGAAAAAACATATGACCTTGACCTCATATTCATTTTGAGGAACAAGGACCTCAAATCAAAAGATCCTAGGTCTCTGTGACTTATGGTTTATGAGTTACTATAACTTTTCACTTATGTTAAATAAAGAAGGGAAATAACTCTCATATGGAGTCTCTAAAATTAAACGTAACATTCTGAGGATATAACGAGCAATTAGGAAAAATAAATTTGTCGCTTTCTTTTACGGTTGTGAAGGAGAAGTCATAACATCAAAACAGATTTCGGGAGATAACTCTTACAAAGAAAAGTGTTCGGTTAAACAGGGTCAGTTTCAAAAGCGTATAAACTGTACAAGATCATATACAAAATATTTTGAAATATCAATACAGCTCAAGAAAAATTAGGCGGAACAAAATTCAGAACAAAGCAAAAGGTCTTCCCACGGAAAAGTGGAAAGACCTAGTTAATACAATACATGCAATATTTGTAACAGTCTTTATTGTTTTAAAATCGTAACAGAACAGTCATTTATGTACGATGACAAATATGACGGACAAAGACAAAAACAACAACACGTACATTATAGTACACGAATTGAATAGGCGGACCAACTTAACACATTACTATGAAGTTCTAGATTGGTAAAAAGTAAAATAACAAAACACTGAACTCCGAGGAAAATTCTTAAAAGATCTTAAAGGATAAAATATTATAATCATAAGAAATCTTTATAAAACTAAGGTTCCAACTCACCAGGCAAAGTTGCTCTTATAATATAAAAATAAGAAGATGTGTTAGGATTGCGATCAGACAACTCTCCACACGAGACCAAATGACACAGAAATTCAAAACTATAGGTCATCGTACGGCCTTCAACAATGAGAAAACCCCATACCGCATAGTCAGCTATAAAAGGCCCTGCAATGAAAAATGTGAAACAATTCAAACTAGAAAACTAACGGCCTAATTTATGTACAAAATAATGAACGAAAACAAATATGTAACACAGCAACAAACGACAACCACTGAATTACAAGCTCCTGACTTGGGACAGGCACATACAGAATGTGGCAGGGTTATTTTGCAAGAACATATCGCATAGTTGTTGGTCTTGTATCTGAAAGAAACGATTGTGTATTGTTTAACCCCCGCCCTTTGGTATCGTCCGTCTCTTTTTAAACATAATTTTGAAGTTGACTTTTATACGCCCGTTTACGGACGTATTATTGCATATCGTTGTCCGTATATACGCCTGTCCGTCAGTGCGTCCGTCCGTCTGTCTTCTATCCGTCAGTGTGTCCGTTCGTCCGTCTTTCTTTCCGTCCGTATGTCGTCAACACTTCGGACAATAACTTAAACACGCTTTCACCAATTTGTATGAAACTTTGGTGACTTGCTTTTAATTATTGATGTAAGCTCCTTTCGATTTTTATGAATTTTGAGTTTTGCGTTTCCGAGTTATTGATTTTATTCGTATAAAATGGGGATTTCCTAATTTTCTGACAATAACTCAAAATGATTTTGAGCAATATTCACAATATTTTAGTGAATTGTTTATATGTATTTAAATAAGTTCCCATTCTATTTTCTTCAATTATGATTTTACGTTTTCGAGTATTGGGACTTTTTCATAAAAAGGGATTTTTCTAGTTTTGAGACAATAACTCAAAATGCTTTGAGTAGTTTTCATGAAACTTTAGTGACTTGTTTATATCTATTGACAGCCGAAAATGAACTGACAACGCCATGGCTCAAAAATAAAAAGACCATCATACAAACAGCAGTACTCAAAACACAACATACAAAACTGAAGACTGAGCAACATGAACCCCATCAAAACTTGGAGTGATTGCAGGTGCTCCGGAAGGGTAAACATATCCAGCTAAATATGTGGAACCCTCGTGTTGCTCATGTTAGTAAAACCTGGTGTTAACACACTTTTTGAGGGCCTCTATCGGGGTTACAGA
This sequence comes from Mytilus coruscus, assembly GCA_017311375.1. Lineage (NCBI taxonomy): Eukaryota > Metazoa > Mollusca > Bivalvia > Mytilida > Mytilidae > Mytilus > Mytilus coruscus. The sequence continues at coordinate 14,157 of JAASAO010004067.1, read as the reverse complement.
GAAAAAAATAGTGGACAAAAATAGATAAAATTATTATTTTAATACCAAACAGAAAACAATAAACTTGCGGAAAAGATGGTATACCGCAAACAAAAGGTGCAAAATTAGTACACCATATCCGGATTTCGACAATTAATGTCTCTTCAGTTTTCAATTAAGACTTGTTTATATTTTCTCGTTTGGGCTTGTATTATATTTTCCTTCGGGTTTATATGATCCGTTCATCCTATTTCTAATATTTCGACTCTTCAAAATTCAAGAGTCTATCCTAAATTGAGGTAAATTATATGGCCTTCCAAATACCGTTTCGATCCCTAACATCACTGAAGAGACATTAATTGTCGAAATCCGGATATGGTGTACTAATTTTGCACCTTTTGTTTGCGGTATACCATCTTTTCCGCAAGTTTATTGTTTTCTGTTTGGTATTAAAATAATAATTTTAAAGATCCATTTTGTAACAACTTGTGATCCGTTTATTTGGCAATCGCCAATGACAGTCAGCAGGGTTTAAGGACATCTGTTGTTCGACCTGTTAGTCAAATGCGTTTTGTTAAAATGTACTTTTCACTTTTTGGTCTTTTGGAAAATGTTGTTTGTGTTGTATTTAGACCCTTCTATGAAGAAATTTGTTTTGCATGCACACGTATAAAATTGCGGTTTTATCCAACGTAATTATAGGTTTGAACGTTGTTTTCAATTTAGACTTGTTTATATTTTTTCGTTTGGGCTAGTATTATATTTTCCTTCGGGTTTATATGATCCGTTCATCCTATTTCTAATATTTCTACTCTTCAAAATTAAAGAGTCTATCCTAAATTGAGGTAAATTATATGGCCTTCCAAATACCGTTTCGACCCCTAACATCGCTGAAGAGACATTAATTGTCGAAATCCGGATATGGTGTACTAATTTTGCACCTTTTGTTTGCGGTATACCATCTTCTCCGCAAGTTTATTGTTTTCTGTTTGGTATTAAATCAATAATTTTAAAAGATCCATTTTGTAACAACTTGTGATCCGTTTATTTGGCAATCGCCAATGGCAGTCAGCAGGGTTTAAGAACATCTGTTGTTCGACCTGTTAGTCAAATAAGTTTTTAAAATGTACTTTTTCACTTTTTGGTCTTTTGAAAATGTTGTTTATATATATATATATATAGATTGCCTAACAATGTAATTTTAACACACTATTTAGTATGTAAATAAAAGAATGTTTAAAATATTTACAAAATGATGAAAATAAACGCAATATTTCGCTAGACTATCTAGCTTTATCAAGCGTGCATCTATCCAGGTGAAATCGGATGCAGATGATAAGAAACTTTTGCAGCTCAATGTATATGTTGCACTTGAATTTAGCTGCCTTGAAAATAATACATAATTTAGATGAAGTTCAAGATTTAAAAAATGGTAGTTGAAGTTAACAACGTCCATTGGCCAATATTACAGGATAAAAGAACGATGCTGTGTACTAAATTATTCTTTATCTTTCCTGTATCTTTTCTCATCTTTTTCGTTAAGACCATCAGCTTATAAAGTGTGGAGTTTGAAGGATCCAAAATTTGCTCTTCTCCTTCTCACTCGGTGTTGACTTTTATGATTTGAAAGTAACATTATCAAAAGAATCTTTCGTTGAACGAAGATGTCTTGTGAGAGGAGAGTTTTGTTGGTTTTGTACCATGAACGATGGTTATTGAGCCGAATATTAAAATTGTCCATTGTTTTTCCCACATACTGAATGCCACAAGTGTCAAATGTTAATATATAAATTGAGTTCTCCGTTTTACAGTTGGAATTTGAGTAGATGGTATAATTTTGTTTAGTAACGGAGCTGATGAAAGAACTGCTTGTATTGGCAGCTTTACAACACAAGCAGTTCCTTCGACCACATTGTTTGTAGCAACCGGGAGATGGAGTAGGCTGCTTTGCTAATAAAGATGTCACTAATTTGTCACGGATGTTTTTAGGTCTTCTGAAGGCCATAACTGGTGGTGAGGAAAATACTTTTTGAGATTTGAATCATTTTCTATAATTTTCCAATGCTTCTGAACAATGGAAGACACATTTTAAAATCAGGATGGTAATTGAGTACAAAGGGTGTTCTGTTAGCTGCTTTATTCTTATCTTTGTACTCTAGAAGTTCTTGGCGACTAGTTTTGTTTGTTCTTTCGAAAGCGCTATCAATGATGTTGTTATTGTACCCTCGAACAACTAGATGTTTACGTAGTTGTTCAAGTCTAGCATTTTGCGTATTTTCAGTAGAGCATATTCTCTTGATTCGCAATGCCTGGCTGAATGGGATGCCACGGGAGCAGTGTTTAGGATGGCAACTTTTAGGAGAAAATAATTGATATTTGTCCGTTTGTTTGGTATGAAGGTCCGTTAGACTGGTTCCGTTCTTGATGTAACTCGTAGTGTCGAGGAATTTTATTTTCTCCATAGATGATTCATATGTAAATTTTATTGAATAGTGGAAAGAGTTACAGTGTCCTGAAATTCATTAAGATGTTCTTGTGAATCTGTCCATTTGAAATAAATATCGTCAATGAACCGGAACCATGATAAGGGCTGGTATGGAACACTAGCCAAGAGGCGTTTTTCAAGTTGGCCCATAAATATGTTGGCATATGACGGGGTCATTTTGTGCCCATACTAGTACCGTCTATCTGGAATAATGTTTTCATTGAAAGAGAAGTTGTTGTTCTCTAGCACTAGTTTCAGAAGTGTAACAAGGCACTCAGTTGGAGGATTTTTCACTATGAGTGTTCCATACCTCTTCACACGCTGCTATTCCTTCGTCTTGTGGAATATTGGTATATAAAGAAGACACGTCCATGGATGCAAGTATAGTATTGCTTGGTAGAGGATTGAGGCTTTCCATTTTCTTTAGATAATCAGTCGTATCTTGAATGTAAGAGGGTAGTTCTTTCACATGAGGTCTTAAATGATGGTCTACAAATTCTGATATCTTTTCAGTTGGATGACTATTTCTTGAATTAACTGGTCGACCTGGATTGCCTGTTTTATGTATTTTAGGCAACATATAGAATCTTCCGGCCTTTGCTTCGTTCTCAAGAGTTCGGAGATAATCAAAGGTGTCATTGTCTATATGCTTTTTGTCGAACATCTCTTGAAGGATGGTGTTGATCCTTCGAATAGTATTTAGTGTTGGATCTGTTGTTAATTTTTATAAAAATGGAGTTTGAAAGTTGGCGATTTCCTCTGCTATGTAATCTGTTTTATTCATGACAACCACAGCGCCCCTTTGTCGGCAGGTTTTATTACGATATCCTCTTGATCTGTTAACGCTTTCAAAGCAATGCTTTTGACTTGGATAAATTATAATTTCTTGTATTTGTTATACAGGATTTTATATCAAACCTCACGTAGTTAATGAATGACTCAAGTTATTATTTTTACTCTTAGGTGGTTTCCATGAACTTTTTCTTAAATTTTGGGATGGGCATGACTTCTTCATTGGTGTCAGTATCTGAATCTGTTAATCCAGCTTCTTCAAGGTTTTCTTGCCCTATTGTAGAAAAAACTCTTTCAAGCGTAAACGTCTAGCGAATTGGTCTAAGTCCTCGTCTAGCTGAAAGTTATTATTAAGCTGGTTATATATATATATCTAAAAGGGTACAACATCACCAAAAATTGACAATAAACGAACAAATGTAACTATAAAAATTTCGGATAACAGATATCCTTCATCAGTATGAGTACGATGTAAAATGAATCAGATCAATCTATTCTGATTATTAAACTATAGCAATCTTGAATTCTATACCATAAAAAAAGTGAAACAGTTTCACCCGAACATCATATGTAGAGACACTAATAATTTTTAAATTTCCAAAATGACTCAAAGACATGCCTAAAATGAAAATAGTAATTAGAGATATGAACTGGCACAACTCTAAAATTCCAAAATAACGTCAGTTAAGATGTTACAACAACTGCGTGTAAATACATTCCCAAATAACAGCACTGATCGATATAAGCTGGTAAAATATGTCAAACAGAGGCTGCGTATTTATCATCCCAAATAAATGGCAGTTTATAATGAAAAGAAAAGAAAATATGACTATTATTTTCTTTTCATTATAAAACTGCTATTCATTTATTTGTACCGTTTTAGACTGGTTATATATTATATTTTGTAGTGTACTGTATCATATTTATAAGATCCATCGCACCGTAAGATTTATCGTTGGCTATTATTCAGTCATTATATATATATATATATATATATATATATATATATATATAGATATATTAGCATTGGCACATCTCTTATTTCCATGGAAGTATGTGGACCTTTACCTTCAGTCATGGTTATTGAATTTGAACATTGCTAATTCTTTTTAACATTTGCAAAATTATAACAAAATTTCATACAGGCGAGTCATATCTTTGTGTCAACGGTTTATGTAAATCAGCAACTTGTGGTTTTTAATTACATCTGTGTTATTATCAGTTCATTTACATGATTGCGAAGTTGCTTCCTCAATAGGTGTTTCATGGAATCATAGTATATCTCCAATTACTGCAACATGGGAATTATTGTCCTAATCATCTGTTCACAAATTATAAAGTAATTAAGGTAACACTCTATTAACACTATGTTGTCCACTTGATTCATGGATATATGTGCTACTATTGCACAATTTAACATATATTTGGCAAAAGGTTCCGAAGTGGATCACGAGTACAACAATGGAATGGGGAAAAGGTTTCTTAATCGAGGTCCTCGTTTATCATTGGACTGATTGGTAAAGATGTCTCCGTCGAGGTCCTCGTATATTTTGTGTATATATTGCAGTTCGTTACGTATACGATTTTATTTATATATATATTCTTAAGGTCAGTGCATAAACATAAGGATTTGATCGATTGCTGGCCGTTTTCACGACTCCACACATTTATGAATTTAATTACTGAATACAAATACTTTTACCAATCATTCATCGGGTGAGGGTTAAATATACAAGTACTTAATTATAATATAATAGTATAGAGGAAACGTCCTGTTAGTTTCAATTCATTTTCCGAAAAATAACTGACTCCTTTTTCCTCAACTTGAAACTTGGAGATATTTTTCAAAAGCCATCTCCTCCTTTTGTTCGTATGAAACCGAAGAGGTGGACAGTTACTGATAAAAGTGTACATACTTGTTAACATTGTATGAGAAAGAAAACTTAACCACACAAACTTAAAATTAAGATTAACTCTCTTTGGGCATTGTACGCAAATGTTTTACCTTCAAATTTATGCATACAATCTTATTTTTGTTTATATCATTTCATTTTAAAGATATATTGTGTAAATGTGAATTGTTGGTTCCTGTTTTAAAGACATCAATGTAAAGCAATATGACTAGAAAACAAATTTACAGATAGCTTTTATTTATATTATATCATAATTTACCAGTATATGAAGTACTCATCAGTGTTATATAACTTCGGAATATACATGTTCATTATTCAAAATCTAATCATTTCTTAGAACTATGGTGAATATGTAATAGATAATTAAAATACAAAGCAAAGGAAACATAGCTGCAACAGGAATAATCTGTTAAGTGACACTTACATTTCTTAATACAATAATTTACCTTGGACATCTAAAAGAACACAACACTGTCCATAAAACATTTAACATGATAGTCAGTAGTAGAATATTTTATGTATTATGACATTGCAAAGCTTGCGATTCACTTGCAAAATGTTGAAGAAAAGTTTTAAGTGCGAAACATAACTACCTTCACGATGCAATTTTTATTCAATTTGGTATTTTTCTAATTTTATATAGCTGACTTATACTATAAAAATATTAATATCAAACATTTTCGTGAATGTTAATTCGATACGTTTGAAGACTTTAAATTCTGGTCTTTACACTACATGGTACAAAATTAACACTTGTTATCGAAGTCCGTACAGTGTGAGCATATACGAGCGTGAAGTATTAACCTTGATATGCAAACACCATACGACCGAGAAGAGGGTACACTGTTGCTGAGAGATGGGAAAATGACAATAAATAAGTGGAATCATCACGTTTATCATAAATTATAGTATAAATTCGTCTGTTCGTGTCAATATCGGGTAAAAAAATATGCAGAAATGAAGCAGACGTTCTACTTTCGGGAGTATCTCTAACATCATATTTACTGAGATGTAAATATAGGCAACAGTAGTATACCGGTGTTCAAAAGTCATAGATCGATTGAGAGAAAACAAATCCGGGTTACAAACTAAAACCGAGGGAAACACATCAACTATAAGATGAAAATAAATGAACAACAGGGGCACTGAAGTGCAACAAAACAAACGCCAACATACATAGAAACTAACTATTTGATATTAGCTGCCATATTCCTGACTTGGTACAGGACATTTAAAAAAATGGTGGGTTGAACCTGGTTTTAATAGCTAGCCAAACCTTCCGCTTTATGACAATGTTAGAAAATATCGCTGAAATGACAATACTATTTGACGGAAATACAGCACAAACACACGTAAGAACATTCATCACAGAGAAACGCACAAACAAATAATATAATAGTCGACACAACATGCAAACCGCAGAACAATAACGAACATATTCCATCAACTAAAGACACCACAGGTATTACGTAACTAACATGCAATCTCGAACTTTATACAATTATTGTTTACAATACTCGTCCAAACAAGTTTCATAACAATGATGGTCTTGAAAGGCAATTTTATAATTATTTGGATTACAAACGATGAGACATTACACATGTAAAAGAGAGACGAAAGATACTAAACGGACATTCAAACTAACAGAAAAATAAATTTCAAATTGTAAAATGTAAGCACTCATTCAGGTACAAAGTCAGGAATATGACAGTTGTTTTCCATTCGTTTGATGTGGTTGATGTGCTTTTGATTTTGTAATTTGATAAAGGACTTTTCGTTTTGAATTTTCCTTGGAGCTCGGTACTTTTATTATTGCATCTTTCCTCTATTGGTATCGAGTGACAGGACATCATCAAAATATCGGAAGGTAAAATTAAAGAATTTAAGGTAAAATTAAAGAATTTTGCATACTGTTTGTTTGTTTTTCTTTATTTCTTTGGAAGGGTTCATATGAGTATATAAAATATATGTGAAAACCCTTACTAAAATGTATAACAAATGCAGATATTGATTGTAAACTTATGATTCCAACGTGCATTGATTCGCACCAAGTATTGTACGATAACATTATGTGAATCACCCCGACAAATAATACACTCCGGTCAGTTATCGACGCCGATGAGGCCAATATTTGTTCGGTATAATAACAGTAATGGCTCTATTTGTCGGGAGAAAACCTCGTGGAAATAACCCTCAGTAGTGTTTATAATTTTATTATCCTCCTCCTGAGAAGGCCGTAACTTTGTATCATTTTGAAATCAATGTTTGTGGTTTAAGAAACACTTGATATACCTATCAACTAAGCTTAACATATTAATTTCACATAGTATTAAAATCGTCGATTGCCCTATCCACGAAAACCACGTATGTTGGAATCCTACAAATATTGATGTAAACTTTATGTTCAAACATTTTAAGCATCATTCGAAATACCAATATTGTTTTACTTCAAGTCATAATTTGGTATTACTTTAATTTGAAACTAGAGGTTTTCAGTGCTGCTCAACTTCCTAGTTGACTTAAACTGTTAACTGTTTTAATGCAAGCGCCACTAATGAGTATGTACTAACATTTGTCGGGTATCTTTGATGACTTATTTTGCCAACCGGTCTTTATGTTAAAGTACGTCTTCATTCTGAAGTCAATTTTATTTTATGGCTTAGAAATTTAGTAACAATTCTCTCAAAGTAAGTTACAATCAAAGGAATAACTATTTTCCAAATCAGTACAGATTTAGTTATTGAAAAATTACTTGTTAAAGTTTGTAAATATTCTCTACAGGCACCTAGAAGATCAACTAACCTAGCAGTAACGGGCAATACCTCTTGAGGTTATTATTAATACGTCTATATTTTGGGTCAGCCTATCAGAACAAAATAACTTCCTCATTAAAGAGGCATCTGAAAAGTTTAACAAATGTAGCGACAACTGGTTGAGTAACACTTATACATTATTTGAAAATTCTAATTTTACACCAGAATATTTGTTAAATCACAAATTATATATAAAGTCAATTAACAGAAAAGACTCAGAATTAAATAAGATTAATCTGGTTATATCAATTAAAATAATGACAAACCTGGTATTGTGCAAGGAAATAAATTAAGAACATATACATGTTATAGAGTGTTTTAAAATTATATTGGTTTTGAAAATATTTCACAGTTCATTATTCTATTATGCTGTATTTGTGTTCTGTCGTTAATCAATTTAATTTTAGGTGTTCGTTGTTATTCTGTGGTTTACATGTTGAAACGGACTATTATATTATTTATTTATGTATTTCTCTGTCCTGAATGTTCTTGCATTTATATGTACTGTATTCCTGTCACGTAATGTTGTCATTTTAGCGGTATTTTTAACATTGTCATATAAGCGGGAGGTTTGGCTAGCCATAAAATCAGGTTCAACCCACCATTTTTTTTTTTCTTGAAATGTCCTGTACCATGTGGCAGTTGTTATAACATAGTCCGTTTCTATGTATGTTGGCGTTTTGTTTTGTTTTGTTTTTTTTTTTTTTGTAGCAGTTCAGTGTTTCTGTTGTTCCGTTTTGTTTCCTCTTATAGTTGATGTGTTTCCTCAATTTTGGTTTGTGACCCGGATTTGTTTCAGTTAAATCCATTTATGACTATTGAAAAGCGTATATTACTATAACCTTTTCTATTAAAAAAATTGTCAAAAATAAATTAGTTAACCAAATTTAGAATCAGTGCTCATGGACTTGAAATAGAAAAGGAAGACACAACGGAATACCTTTAAACAACATATTGTGTAAGTGACGTTACAATGACATTGTGGAGGATGAAATTCATGACTTCTTCGATATCCGTCGCATGAAACTAAAAGGGTCCGGTTTCGTTTTTGTTCTATCATCCTAATTTGCTGATAAATCAATAATTTGTTGGTTGATGTCAAAGGAAAAATCAATAGTTAATGCTATTATGATAAAACTTATAGATAGTGTAACTAAGATTAGAAATGTAAACTTCAGTAATTAGTCATGAGTGACCCGCCAGATCTTTCTTAAATAGTACAACGGTACTGATTGTGTTCACTCACTCATTATCTTTGGGAATAAACTGTTTGTATTGTCTCCTTTTCTTATTTAGTAATACATTTGGTTCATTGTAATTTTAAATGAAAAAAACAAAACAAAACATCACAATTATTTGTATACTTTGATTAAACTGTAATTGTTCTGCTCCTCAAGGGTCTTGATTGAAAACATCAAATACATCAAAAACATCAATACATTGATTGACAAATTGTTTTTCTTGTTGCCATGAAAACAGTTTTCTGAAAGATTTAACACACATAATTAATGTGTATGTTTATTTTACAGATAGAAGATGGCAAGTTGGAAGCTAAATCAGGTAGGTTTTACTCAAACGAGAGAAATCTTATTATTCGTATTTGTTATAAAGCGTTATCCTTTTCATTAAAAAAAATCAGTTATATCGTATTCCGAATTCAGGTTTTGACGTAACATCAGATTTATTTCAATTTGCCTGAGTTTATAGACCTATTTAATATATCTCTTTTTTAGCTAAAAGATTGGCATCAATTTATATATCATTTATAAAGTGTCGTTTTCATTCCATGACATTGTTTTCGCTGCTTCCTATTATCGTTATTATTATTTTACATAATATTAAACAGAATATCATGATCAATTATAATTAATTTTAAAAACCCTTTCAAGATGTTGTTTGATGCTGTCCAAATGATTACTCTGCTTTGTGTATTTTGTAATCATTTGAAATGCATGAATGCCTTATTCACAACATTTCTTTATAAAAGCTTAGTTAACGAAAGTTTTTGAATAAACAGGATTTTACGTTTATGTTACAAAGATGTGGAAAAGTATTATTAGTCTTAGTTAGATTTTGAAATGTTTATAATTATAACCATTCCTAGCAATACAATATTTGGATTTAAGCGTTTCTGATGAGGGTAAATTCAGAAAAGCGTTTCAGACCCATCCCATTTTACAATGCTACTTTAAAGTTGTTCTGATAGTCTGACCCAAAATATAGACTTATTAAGAATAACCTCTAAAGTACAATCCTAATTTTTGAATTGGGGTAGTTCTTAAAGTGTTCTGATTTGATTTTGAACAACCACGTCACGAACACCACAACAAGTGTTGTTTCAAACTGTTTATAAACCCAATTATGTAAATCGTAAATTTTCTGACAATTTTCATAGGTTATGATTAAAACCGAATGTGACTTATCACTAGGCTATACCTGGTCAAAAATACAACGGGTTTCACATGTTAACTAGATAAATGTTGTCCAATCAGACTATTTGATGTAACTTAACGTTTTTAATTGATTTCACTTCACTTCTTTGTCTAATATTATGTTTTATTTTATTTATCAGTTTATTGGTTGTATATTTTTGATACCGTGTTACATTCGAATAAATGAATATAGAGATTTTACCAAAATTTACAAATTGTATACTGACATGGAATTTATTTGTAAGACTTTTCATTAAAAAAAAGCAATATCAAGTTATCTCCAGCAAATATATACTATATTACAAAAAACTCATTGATTTCATCGATTGAAAATTTATACAAATTTTCTAGAAAAGGAATATAACCCAAAATAATAGATCATTTAAGCTATTTCCAGTTGTCTGTTGCAATATGTTAAACCCAAATGAATATGTTTGTTCTAGCTTTAATTGTTCGAAAGAATTGAGAATCGAAACGGGAATGTGTCAAAGATACAACACTTTGTATTTGGATCTTTTATTCTTCATTTGTATTCCTGTCTTTATGATTTCTCTCACAGGACGGTGAAGGAAGGGTCATCCCAATTATCTCAGGTCACCATCGGTTTCTGTTTTGGGTTTGTGTTGCTTAGCCTTTAGTTTTCTTTGTAGTGTTGTGTAGACTTGTTATTCATTTATTAGTTGTTCGTTGTTTTCCCATAGCGTTGTCAGTTTCTCTTTGACTTACAAAATGTATTAGTTTTGAATGTCCAGTTGTTTAATTCCTACTCTTTTATAAACTAAATTGTTGATGATCAGCAGCCTTTGTATATTTTGAACCTCGTTCAACTGTTGTTGCCTTTATTTGTCATAGTGAAGACAAAATAAACATTTATAACACGCGTTGATATAATTTCGAATGGAGATTCTGTTTTATATCATTTAAACAATGATAACGTAGCACACTTGTCGGACGTTGTGTTTACTTTAATCATTGGCTTTAATGCATATGCCGCAAACGTAAGCCATATCTCAAACAATTGAAAGTCTTTTGATAAGGTAAGCAGATTGTTAATTGGAAACCAATTGATGTACAGGTGAATTGTTTGAAATGAAATAGTACATTTGTTTGGGAGCAAATACCGTGTTACTCTGAACATCTCTAGTGTGTACAAAACTTTAAGGATAAAGCATAAAATGCAATATCTGTCAAGATGAAAATAAATGCTCAACGTTTAGGTAGTCTATACTATTCATAAGATAGACCAGTAAAATCATCGGCAAACATTGCATTTGTATTATCAAAGATAGGAACAAAATATATTTGATACTATTGTACAAAAACTGGTTAATTGAAATATACCTGTGGTTTTTTTTTCTAACAGGCTCTCCGTGACGCAGCTAGAACCGGAGATTTAGAAAAGGTCAGGAATTATCTTGCCAAAGGTGCAGATATTAACGATGTAAACCGGGTGAGCATAATATCATAGACAGCTGAATGAATCAAATATACTGTATTACACGATAACAAGATAACAAGCAATAGACAAAGAATGAAAATAGTATTAATCTTCATTCTTCCCAATAATTCATCTATACTTCTAGTTTTTTTTTATTTCGATGTTCTTGAGATCTTGGGGCTTGCAAGCGTAAATGGTGTATAGAATCAGATTTTAGTAAATTCAGAATAGCAAGACAATTGTTTTTATTGTTTCTCTATTTTTTAAGAATCAATATCGACTGAGGTTATATTTAACTAACTAACTAGTTACTACACAAAAATGAATGCCAAATGAAGGATTGAGCTAGATTTTACTGCGTTATCCTCAATGACCATAAGTATTCGTCACCACAATATATGTTTTATATATGTAGTCAATTTCACTATCAACTATAGCAACCTTTTTTTGGCGTCTCTGTTAGATATATTCGTATGTTTGTTTGAATTTTCAGTCAGTTGTGTTATGTGTCTGTGATGTATGTTTACACAGTCGTGCTAGATCCCAAGTATTGTCACATTAACCAAATATGTATGTTTGGGGTGCTCAATCAATTTTGTCAATATACTGTTAACAACTGTTATACAATATGGATGTTTTGCCAGCCATACAAATTGAGTTAACCCACCATTTTCTTAGGAAAATGCCTCTACCAAGTCAAGAATATTACAGTTGTTTTTACTCGTTCCTTTGGTCGATTGGGTTTGATTTTGTCATTTTATGTGCTTTCCCTTTTGAATTAACCTGTAAGATCGATATTGTTTCTATACTTTTTCTATACATATACTGTGCTACATAAAAGATTATTCTTTAAACTTATGTTTTAATGCGTATTGAATAGGTTTTAACCAATTTGTTGAAAGATGCAGAAATGACAAAATGTAGCTTCTTTATTTAGCGGTAATGAGGTATACAGATGTTTGTATTCATTTTATTTTGAATAATTTAATGTAACATATTTTATCCAACGGTGATAGGCTCTTTTCGTTTCATAGATGGATAGATTTTAGTATACGAACTTCATTTGAATTGCTACAAAATACATGGTAAAGTCTGTGAAGAAAAATTGATATGTTTTGTTAATTTGTTTTCAATTTTATCATGAATTATGCTTGCTGTTCTGTTTTACTTATATAAAGGTACCGTTACCATTCCTAGCTACGTTGTTAACATCAGAGTTAATCAATCAGAGCATACTCTACGTAGTAATCAGTGATATGTAAAACATTTCCATTTATCTGACAGTTTGATTTCAATAACTCTAGAACGACAAGCCAAACAATTTTACAATGAACCAAAAACCAACAAACAATAGTGCACCTGCTGAAATGTCTAGCTGTTGTTATCATCTCTATCAAATTTCAAAGTATAGGCAAAGTTTTACTACAGGTACCATAAGCAATGATCATTGGTAATAAGGTCATGGTCTGGTCAACACTACCACACTGACATGTACACCTTATAATGTTTCAATACATATAGTTGGCCTATATCTAATAGTATCAGAGCGAAACAGTCGTTTAAAACCAGGAACATTTCATATTGACCCATGGACCATGAACATGAGGTCAAGGTCAGATGGACATGTAACTTTACAATCATATACAACATATAGCGTACGAACTGTTGCTAGTAGTTTCTGAAAAGGCATACAAAATTAAAAGTAAATATTAACCACTGAACCATGACAATGAGGTCAAGGTAATTTGAACCATAGTAGACGGACAGGCACACTTTACTGTCATTCGAGAGAACAAATTATAGTGATCTATTGCTTACAGTACATGATAAACTATGGTGGCATATATCTGCCCCTACTTGTCACTCAGTTAAGTCGTCATAATAAGCTAAATAAGCCGACTTGTCAGCTAATTTAGTCTACTTGTCACTTAGTTAATTATTCTTGTCAGATAATAAAATGAAACTATGGAAGCTTATAATAGTCACGAGTTGATGAGTTCTCAGCCCAACTTGTTGACAAAAAAGTGGTAAAGTTGCATTATAACAAACCTTTGAACTTAATTTTGTGTACTTGTTTAGTTATTTTCTAAACTTTTCGACCTTCGAAAAGTGCACTTGTTAATTTCTTCCGAACAAGTTAACTTTAACAAAGTGAACAAAACTCGCATTGTGTACATGGTATTTGTTCACTTGTTACATACTACAAATAATCTGATAGTTCCATTATAACAAACTTTGTATACTTCATTTTATTGAAGCTTATAATAGTCACGTGTTGATCAGTTCTCAGCTCAACTTGTTGCCA
>JAASAO010002472.1:0-21947 GCA_017311375.1 Mytilus coruscus | reverse complement strand
TATTTATTTTTTTTTTTTTTTTTTTAAGGGTTAGGTTAGGTTGTTAAATACTTTGTGTACTGCTGTCAAATGTCAGCATTTAATTAATCTAGGTGAAAAAGCTAGAATTTTCAGTTTGGACAACATTCAGAAAGCCATCTTTAAATTTGTTAATTACTTTTTATATTAACTAGGATTTTCATAAACTATACTTGATTTTCATCAAACTTACAGCTATCTCAGTTTAATATTGATCTTACTGAATCCCAGGCTGTTATGTATTTTGGTGTACTGCTGTCAAATGTCAGCATTTAATTAATCTAGGTGAAAAAACTAGAATTTTCAGTTTGGACAACATTCAGATAGCCATCTTTAAATTTGTTTATTACTTTTTCATATTAACTGGGATTTTAATAAAACTATACAGCTATCTTAGTTATATATTGGTCTTACTAAATCCCAGGTTGTTATGTAGTTTGGTGTATTACAGTCAAATGCAACATTTAATTAATTTAGTGAAAAAGGTAGAATTTTCAGTTTCGACAACATTCAGATAGCCATCTTTAAATTTCTTTATTCTTTTCATATTAACTGGGATTTTAATAAAACTATACAGCTATCTTAGTTATATATTGATCTTACTAAATCTCAGGTTGTTATGTAGTTTGGTGTATTACAGTCAAATGCAACATTTAGTTAATTTAGGTGAAAAAGGTAGAATTTTCAGTTTCACAACATTCAGATAGCCATCTTTAAATTTGTTTATTACTTTTCATATTAACTGGGATTTTAATAAAACTATACAGCTATCTTAGTTATATATTGATCTTACTAAATCCCAGGTTGTTATGTAGTTTGGTGTATTACAGTCAAATGCAACATTTAGTTAATTTAGGTGAAAAAGGTAGAATTTTCAGTTTCGACAACATTCAGATAGCCATCTTTAAATTTGTTTATTACTTTTTCATATTAACTGGGATTTTAATAAAACTATACAGCTATCTTAGTTATATATTGATCTTACTAAACCCAGGTTGTTATGTAGTTTGGTGTATTACAGTCAAATGCAACATTTAATTAATTTAGGTGAAAAAGGTAGAATTTTCAGTTTCGACAACATTCAGATAGCCATCTTTAAACTTGTTTATTACTTTTTCATATTAACTGGGATTTTAATAAAACCATACAGCTATCTTAGTTATATATTGATCTTACTAAATCCCAGGTTGTTATGTAGTTTGCGTATTACAGTCAAACGCAACATTTAATTAATTTAGGTTAAGAAGAAGAAGAAGAAGGTTAGGGTTAGGTTAAGAAGAAAGAAATAGGGCTGAAGAATAGGTTAGGCTAGGCCAGGGGCCAGGTTAAGAAGAAGGGCCAGGCCAGGCCAGGGTTAGGGTTAGGCCAGGCTAGGGAAATAGGTTAGGCCAGGCCAGGTTAGGCCAGGCCAGGCCAGGCCAGGCCAGGCCAGGCCAGGCCAGGCCAGGCCAGGCCAGGCCAGGCCAGGCCAGGCCAGGCCAGGCCAGGCCAGGCCAGGCCAGGCCAGGCCAGGCCAGGCCAGGCCAGGCCAGGCCAGGCCAGGCCAGGCCAGGCCAGGCCAGGCCAGGCCAGGCCAGGCCAGGCCAGGCCAGGCCAGGCCAGGCCAGGCCAGGCCAGGCCAGGCCAGGCCAGGCCAGGCCAGGCCAGGCCAGGCCAGGCCAGGCCAGGCCAGGCCAGGCCAGGCCAGGCCAGGCCAGGCCAGGCCAGGCCAGGCCAGGCCAGGCCAGGCCAGGCCAGGCCAGGCCAGGCCAGGCCAGGCCAGGCCAGGCCAGGCCAGGCCAGGCCAGGCCAGGCCAGGCCAGGCCAGGCCAGGCCAGGCCAGGCCAGGCCAGGCCAGGCCAGGCCAGGCCAGGCCAGGCCAGGCCAGGCCAGGCCAGGCCAGGCCAGGCCAGGCCAGGCCAGGCCAGGCCAGGCCAGGCCAGGCCAGGCCAGGCCAGGCCAGGCCAGGCCAGGCCAGGCCAGGCCAGGCCAGGCCAGGCCAGGCCAGGCCAGGCCAGGCCAGGCCAGGCCAGGCCAGGCCAGGCCAGGCCAGGCCAGGCCAGGCCAGGCCAGGCCAGGCCAGGCCAGGCCAGGCCAGGCCAGGCCAGGCCAGGCCAGGCCAGGCCAGGCCAGGCCAGGCCAGGCCAGGCCAGGCCAGGCCAGGGTTAGGGTTAGGGTTAGGGTTAGGTTAGGCCAGGCCAGGGTTAGGGTTAGGGTTAGGTTAGGTTAGGGCATTAGGAAATTCAGCGAATAATGGGTCGTAGTGTCATTTTATTTGGTGTTATATGGCTGGCGTATGAATATATGAGGGTTAGGGTTGGTTAGGGTTAGTGTTAGCCGGAACTTGTTTTGTAACCCCAACCCCGAACCCCAAATTTCAAGTACGCATGCGCCGATATGCTTATATTATACACTTACTGACTTGCTTATATAGTAGTCTTTTGTAACAATTTCTCAAGAAGGTATGCCAAAATTTGCATATTGAAATTCAGGAGATAATCTGTTAAGGCTTATAGGAAAACTTTGAAAAATCGTATCTCTGTTGTTGACGGTCCGATTTATAAACTGTTTAGTGTTTTGAAAGGGAATTCAATTGCGCATATTTTGGCGTCTTGATATTGAAAATGTATTGGGTCATTCAAAACTTATAGGTCGTTGAAGAAAACGTGTCAGAAATTGCTGGTACAACGATCCAATGTGCTCCACCTAAATATTAAGAAATGATAGCCTTCCATGAAGGAGTTTAAGTGTCAAGCTGCTATATTTGTTGTATTAATCAATATCTTGGGCCAATATTTGCCCTTTTGTTGAATATTCTCTACCGCATAATAATTTCATTCTTTATGTACCGCGATGAAAAGTTTTTCAAAATTAAGCGCCATAAGTCTATGGTTATACTAAAACTTTTGTCGACAAGAATAAAAAGAGCCAATATTTCTTCTTTTGAATGATATTCTGGTACTGGCCTTATAATTGAGTACTTTTGAATACATCCTGATGGGTTGTTTGACATTAAATGGCAATGAAAACAAGTTTAAATAACAAAATTTGTTGTCGGTATCAACAAAAGGTGCCAATATCTTCCTTTCTTCCTGATTTTTCTGGTCCGCATCATTATTTGAATCTAAGAATGAATAGTTTGACACAAATTGAGAGATTTATAAGTGTACGGTTACTGATATTTATGTCGCGAAACAATTAAAAGCGACACTATTTCATCTTTGTTATAATATTCTTGTACTGGCCTGGTAATAGAGGACATTTGATACATTCAAATGGATTGTCAGACATAAAAGTGAAAGAATAAAGGTTTTGAAGTGCTGTATTTGTTGCATGCAGCAATATAGGGTGCCAATATTGACCATTTTTCTTGGTTATTACTACCGGCATTAACATTTTATCCTTTCGGTACCTGAGGATTGATAGTTTTACACAGGTTTGGAGTTTACGGTTACTAAAACTTTTGTCGACAACTATAAGAATGCATAATTTGACAACAATTGAGAGATTTATAAGTGTACGGTTACTGATATTTATGTCGATACCCATTAAAAGTGACAATATTTCATATGTTTTATAATATTTATGAGTTTAGATGGATTCTCAGACACAAAAGTGAAGAAATGAATGTTTCAGGGTGCTGTATTTGTTGTCTGCATCTATAAATGGTGCCAATATCTATCCTTTTGATGATACTTCTGTGCCAGCATGAACATTTTATTCTTATGATGGATAATTTGACACTGTATAAGTTCACGGTTACTTGTATTTGTGTCGATAACAATAAAAGGCGACAATATTTCTTTCTTTTGATGATACTTCTGTGCCGGCATGAACATTTCATTCTTAGGATGGATAATTTGACACTGTATAAGTCTCACGGTTACTTATATTTGTGTCGATAACAATAAAAGGCGACAATATTTCTTTCTTTTATTGATATTCTTGTACCGGCTTGATAATTGAGTACTTTTGTACCTCAAGATTGATTGTTAGACATTAGAGTGAAGGATTTTAAGTTTCAAAATGCTATATGTGTTGTACTCATCAATATAGGGTGCCAACATTGACCTTTTCTTGGTTATTCCATACCGCATCATATTTTATTCTTTTTGTTCATAGTTTTCAGTCTACGGAGACTAAAAACTTTGTCGACAGATATAAAAAGTGCCAATATTTCTTCTTTTATATGATATTTAAGTACTGGTCTGATAAATGAGTAGTTTTATGCCTCATGCTGGAGTGTTTTATATCTATTATTTTTTTTTTTTTTTTTTTTTTTTATTTATTAACTGGTCTGATAAATGAGTACTTTTATGAAGTGTTTGAGTTAAATTATATTTATAATTTTTTTTTTATTTTTTATTTTTTTTTTTTTTTTTTTCATTAACTGGTCTGATAAATGAGAACTTTTATGAAGTGTTTGAGTTAAATTAATTTTTTTTTTTTTTTTTTTTTTTAACTATATTGATTTCTCTTGCACGTGGACCACACACTTTAAATTTCACACACCTTATTCTGAGAATGAGAAACCATGAAAACGCTTTTGGACCGTGTGAAATAGCTGGCGTATTTCGTCTTTCATCGATTTTGTTCAAACACGTTTCATGTTGATACGCAATAACCCCGATAGATATACACGTCTTATATACACCAATAGCTGGCGCATTTTGTCAGCTTATGTATACCAAAAGTTCCAGCTTTAAGGTAGTAAATGTCGCAGATTTCGTTGTTCTTGTGAAAAATTGCAAATCTTTCAAAGAATTTGGCAGATTTTTGAACCCAACTTTTTTACAGGAATGAAGTTCCGACCTGAGGTTATCCTGAAAGAACTTGAAAAAACGAGTCTTATTTACTTAGATGTTTTTCCGATTGCTTGAGAAATGGCAAAGATACGAGCCTCAGAAAATGACCAGATTGCAATGTTACAGGTTGACAGGAAAAGAAGGGCTTTAATATGAACGACAAAACAATAAATTGATCAAATAGCAGCCTGTCTGGGCTTTCCAAAACGCCAAAGATCTGTTAAATCGGTTGAGAAATGCCAAAGTTATTAACGTTCAAAGTCTGTATGCAATTTTTCATTGAGAGGGTTAGGGTTTGGGTTTGGGTTTGGGTCAGGGTTAGGGTTATGGTCAGGGTTAGTGTTTGGGTTATGGTCAGGGTTAGGGTTAGGGTTATGGTCAGGGTTAGGGTTAGGGGTTAGGGTTAGGGTTAGGGTTAGGGTTAAGTTAGGGTTAGGTTAGGGTTAGGGTTAGGGTCAGGGTCAGGGTCAGGGTTAGGGTTAGGGTTAGGGTTAGGGTTTAGGGTTAGGGTTAGGGTTAGGGTTTGGGTTAGGGTTAGGGTTAGGGTTAGGGTTTGGGTTAGGGTTAGGGTTAGGGTCAGGGTTTGGGTTAGTGTTAGGGTTTGGGTTAGGAAGGACTTTGGCGAGATTCGTGCACCTTTTGACTTCTGCGCATGTGTGCACCTTTTCACTTCTGCGCATGCGTGAGGGTTTTGGTTTGAGTTTGGCTTAGGTAAGGGTTTTCTATAAAGTATACCTGATTTGCATATTGTGAAGCAGGAGATAACCTGATTTGGAATATAAGCAAATTTTGTTTTAAACGTAGCTCTTTCGTTAGTGGTCCGATTTATAAACTGTTAAGCGTTTTAGAAAGATAATTTAATTGCGCACATTTTGATGTCTTGATATTGAAAATGTATTGGGAATTCAAAGTTATAGGTCGTTGAAGAAAACGTGTCAGAAATTGCTGGTACAACGATCCAATGTGCTCCACCTAAATATTAAGAAATGATAGCCTTCCATGAAGGAGTTTAAGTGTCAAGCTGCTATATTTGTTGTATTAATCAATATCTTGGGCCAATATTTACCCTTTTGTTGAATTTTCTCTACCGGCATAATAATTTTATTCTGTATGTACCTCGCGATGAAAAGTTTTTCAAAAATTAAGCGCTTCGTAAGTCTACGGTTATACTAAAACTTTTGTCGACAAGAATAAAAAGAGTCAATATTTCTTCTCTTGAATGATATTCTGGTACTGGCCTTATAATTGAGTACTTTTAAATACATCCTGATGGGTTGTTTGACATTAAATGGGAATGAAAACAAGTTTAAATAACAAAATTTGTTGTCGGTATCAACAAAAGGTGCCAATATCTTCCTTTCTTCCTGATTTTTCTGGTCCGGCATCATTATTTGAATCTAAGAATGAATAGTTTGACACAAATTGAGAGATTTATAAGTGTACGGTTACTGATATTTATGTCGCGAAACAATTTAAAGCGACACTATTTCATCTTTGTTATAATATTCTTGTACTGGCCTGGTAATAGAGGACATTTGATACATTCAAATGGATTGTCAGACATAAAAGTGAAAGAATAAAGGTTTTGAAGTGCTATATTTGTTGCATTCAGCAATATAGGGTGCCAATATTGACCATTTTTCTTGGTTATTACTTACCGGCATTAACATTTTATCCTTTCGGTACCTGAGGATTGATAGTTTTACACAGGTTTGAGTTTACGGTTACTAAAACTTTTGTCGACAACTATAAGAATGCATAATTTGACAACAGTTGAGAGATTTATAAGTGTACGGTTACTGATATTTATGTCGATACCCATTAAAAGTGACAATATTTCATATGTTTTATAATATTTATGAGTTTAGATGGATTCTCAGACACAAAAGTGAAGAAATGAATGTTTCAGGGTGCTGTATTTGTTGTCTGCATCTATAAATGGTGCCAATATCTATCCTTTTGATGATACTTCTGTGCCAGCATGAACATTTTATTCTTATGATGGATAATTTGACACTGTATAAGTCTAAGGTTACTTGTATTTGTGTCGATAACAATAAAAGGCGACAATATTTCTTTCTTTTGATGATACTTCTGTGCCGGCATGAACATTTCATTCTTAGGATGGATAATTTGACACTGTATAAGTCTACGGTTACTTATATTTGTGTCGATAACAAATAAAAGGCGACAATATTTCTTTCTTTTTATTGATATTCTTGTACCGGCTTGATAATTGAGTACTTTTGTACCTCAAGATTGATTGTTAGACATTAGAGTGAAGGATTTTAAGTTTCAAAATGCTATATGTGTTGTACTCATCAATATAGGGTGCCAACATTGACCTTTTTCTTGGTTATTCCATACCGGCATCATATTTTATTCTTTTTGTTCATAGTTTTCAGTCTACGGAGACTAAAAACTTTGTCGACAGATATAAAAGTGCCAATATTTCTTCTTTATATGATATTTAAGTACTGGTCTGATAAATGAGTAGTTTTATGCCTCATGCTGGAGTGTTTTATATCTATTATTTTTTTTTTTTTTTTTTTTTTTTTTTTATTTATTAACTGGTCTGATAAATGAGTACTTTTATGAAGTGTTTGAGTTAAATTATATTTATAATTTTTTTTTTTTTTTTTTTAACTATATTGATTTCCTCTTTGCAAGTGGACCACACACTTTAAATTTCACACACCTTATTCTGAGAATGAGAAACCATGAAAACGCTTTTGGACCGTGTGAAATAGCTGGCGTATTTCGTCTTTCATCGATTTTGTTCAAACACGTTTCATGTTGATACGCACAACCCCGATAGATATACACGTCTTATATACACCAATAGCTGGCGCATTTTGTCAGCTTATGTATACCAAAAGTTCCAGCTTTAAGGTAGTAAAATGACGCAGATTTCGTTGTTCTTGTGAAAAATTGCAAATCTTTCAAAGAATTTGGCAGATTTTTGAACCCAACTTTTTTACAGGAATGAAGTCTCCGACCTGAGGTTATCCCGAAAGAACTTGAAAAAACGAGTCTTATTTACTTAGATGTTTTTCCGATTGCTTGAGAAATGGCAAAGATACGAGCCTCAGAAAATGACCAGATTGCAATGTTACAGGTTGACAGGAAAAGAAAGGCTTTAATATGAACGACAAAACAATAAATTGATCAAATAGCAGCCTGTCTGGGCTTTCCAAAACGCCAAAGATCTGTTAAATCGGTTGAGAAATGCCAAAGTTATTAACGTTCAAAGTCTGTATGCAATTTTTCATTGAGAGGGTTAGGGTTTGGGTTTGGGTTTGGGTCAGGGTTAGGGTTATGGTCAGGGTTAGGGTTAGGGTTATGGTCAGGGTTAGGTTAGTGTTATGGTTAGGGTTTGGGTTAGGGTCAGGGTTAGTGTTTGGGTTAGGGTCAGGGTTAGGGTTAGGGTTAGGGTTAGGGTTAGGTTAGGGTTAGGGGTTAGGTTAGGGTTAGGGTTAGGGTTAGGGTTAGGGTTAGGGTTAGGGTTAGGGTTAGGGTTAGGCCAGGGTTAGGGTTAGGGTTAGGCCAGGGTTAGGGTTAGGGTTGAGGGTTAGGGTTAGGGTTAGGCCAGGGGTTAGGCCAGGCCAGGCCAGGGTTAGGGTTAGGCCAGGCCAGGCCAGGCCAGGCCAGGCCAGGGTTAGGCCAGGCCAGGCCAGGTTAGGCCAGGCCAGGCCAGGGTTAGGCCAGGCCAGTTAGGGTTAGGGTTAGGGTTAGGGTTAGGGTTAGGTTAGGGTTAGGGTTAGGGTTAGGGTTAGGGTTAGGCCAGGCCAGGGGTTAGGGTTAGGGTTAGGGTTAGGGTTAGGGTTAGGGTTAGGGTTAGGGTTAGGGTTAGGGTTAGGGTTAGGGTTAGGGTTAGGGTTAGGGTTAGGGTTAGGGTATTAGAAATTCAGCGAACAATGGGTCGTAGTGTCATTTAATTTGGTGTTATATGGCTGGCGTATGAATATATGAGGGTTAGGGTTGGGGTTAGGGTTAGTGTTAGCCGGAACTTGTTTTGTAACCCCAACCCCGAACCCCAAATTTCAAGTACGCATGCGCCGATATGCTTATATTATACACTTACTGACTTGCTTATATAGTAGTCTTTTGTAACAATTTCCTCAAGAAGGTATGCCAAAATTTGCATATTGAAATTCAGGAGATAATCTGTTAAGGCTTATAGGAAAACTTTGAAAAATCGTATCTCTGTTGTTGACGGTCCGATTTATAAACTGTTTAGCGTTTTGGAAAGGGAATTCAATTGCGCACATTTTGGCGTCTTGATATTGAAAATGTATTGGGGCATTCAAAACGTATAGGTCGTTGAAGAAAACGTGTCAGAAATTGCTGGTACAACGATCCAATGTGCTCCACCTAAATATTAAGAAATGATAGCCTTCCATGAAGGAGTTTATGTCAAGCTGCTATATTTGTTGTATTAATCAATATCTTGGGCCAATATTTACCCTTTTTGTTGAATATTCTCTACCGGCATAATAATTTCATTCTTTATGTACCTCGCGATGAAAAGTTTTTCAAAAATTAAGCGCTTCATAAGTCTATGGTTATACTAAAACTTTTGTCGACAAGAATAAAAAGAGCCAATATTTCTTCTTTTGAATGATATTCTGGTACTGGCCTTATAATTGAGTACTTTTGAATACATCCTGATGGGTTGTTTGACATTAAATGGCAATGAAAACAAGTTTAAATAACAAAATTTGTTGTCGGTATCAACAAAGGTGCCAATATCTTCCTTTCTTCCTGATTTTTCTGGTCCGGCATCATTATTTGAATCTAAGAATGAATAGTTTGACACAAATTGAGAGATTTATAAGTGTACGGTTACTGATATTTATGTCGCGAAACAATTAAAAGCGACACTATTTCATCTTTGTTATAATATTCTTGTACTGGCCTGGTAATAGAGGACATTTGATACATTCAAATGGATTGTCAGACATAAAAGTGAAAGAATAAAGGTTTTGAAGTGCTGTATTTGTTGCATTCAGCAATATAGGGTGCCAATATTGACCATTTTTCTTGGTTATTACTTACCGGCATTAACATTTTATCCTTTCGGTACCTCAGGATTGATAGTTTTACACAGGTTTGGAGTTTACGGTTACTAAAACTTTTGTCGACAACTATAAGAATGCATAATTTGACAACAATTGAGAGATTTATAAGTGTACGGTTACTGATATTTATGTCGATACCCATTAAAAGTGACAATATTTCATATGTTTTATAATATTTATGAGTTTAGATGGATTCTCAGACACAAAAGTGAAGAAATGAATGTTTCAGGGTGCTGTATTTGTTGTCTGCATCTATAAATGGTGCCAATATCTATCCTTTTGATGATACTTCTGTGCCAGCATGAACATTTTATTCTTATGATGGATAATTTGACACTGTATAAGTCTACGGTTACTTGTATTTGTGTCGATAACAATAAAAGGCGACAATATTTCTTTCTTTTGATGATACTTCTGTGCCGGCATGAACATTTCATTCTTAGGATGGATAATTTGACACTGTATAAGTCTACGGTTACTTATATTTGTGTCGATAACAATAAAAGGCGACAATATTTCTTTCTTTTATTGATATTCTTGTACCGGCTTGATAATTGAGTACTTTTGTACCTCAAGATTGATTGTTAGACATTAGAGTGAAGGATTTTAAGTTTCAAAATGCTATATGTGTTGTACTCATCAATATAGGGTGCCAACATTGACCTTTTCTTGGTTATTCCATACCGGCATCATATTTTATTCTTTTGGTTCATAGTTTTCAGGGTTAGGGTTAGGGTTAGGGTTAGGGTTAGGGTTAGGGTTAGGTTAGGGTTAGGGTTAGGGTTAGGGTTAGGGTTAGGGTTAGGGTTAGGTTAGGGTTAGGTTAGGGTTAGGGTTAGGGTTAGGGTTAGGTTAGGGTTAGGGTATTAGGAAATTCAGCGAATAATGGGTCGTAGTGTCATTTAATTTGGTGTTATATGGCTGGCGTATGAATATATGAGGGTTAGGGTTGGGGTTAGGGTTAGTGTTAGCCGGAACTTGTTTTGTAACCCTAACCCTGAACCCCAAATTTCAAGTACGCATGCGCCGATATGCTTATATTATACACTTACTGACTTGCTTATATAGTAGTCTTTTGTAACAATTTCCTCAAGAAGGTATGCCAAAATTTGCATATTGAAATTCAGGAGATAATCTGTTAAGGCTTATAGAAAACTTTGAAAAATCGTATCTCTGTTGTTGACGGTCCGATTTATAAACTGTTTAGCGTTTTGAAAGGGAATTCAATTGCGCACATTTTGGCGTCTTGATATTGAAAATGTATTGGGGCATTCAAAACGTATAGGTCGTTGAAGAAAACGTGTCAGAAATTGCTGGTACAACGATCCAATGTGCTCCACCTAAATATTAAGAAATGATAGCCTTCCATGAAGGAGTTTAAGTGTCAAGCTGCTATATTTGTTGTATTAATCAATATCTTGGGCCAATATTTACCCTTTTGTTGAATATTCTCTACCGGCATAATAATTTCATTCTTTATGTACCTCGCGATGAAAAGTTTTCAAAAATTAAGCGCTTCATAAGTCTATGGTTATACTAAAACTTTGTCGACAAGAATAAAAAGAGCCAATATTTCTTCTTTTGAATGATATTCTGGTACTGGCCTTATAATTGAGTACTTTTGAATACATCCTGATGGGTTGTTTGACATTAAATGGCAATGAAAACAAGTTTAAATAACAAAATTTGTTGTCGGTATCAACAAAAGGTGCCAATATCTTCCTTTCTTCCTGATTTTTCTGGTCCGGCATCATTATTTGAATCTAAGAATGAATAGTTTAGGGTTAGGGTTAGGGTTAGGGTTAGGGTTAGGGTTAGGGTTAGGGTTAGGGTTAGGGTTAGGAAGGGACTTTGACGAGATTCGTGCACCTTTGACTTCTGCGCATGTGTGCACCTTTTCACTTCTGCGCATGCGTGAGGGTTTTGGTTTGGGTTTGATTATAGTAAGGGTTTTCTATAAAATATACCTTATTTGCATATTGTGAAGCAGGGAGATAATCTGATTTGGAATATAAGCAAATTTTGTTTAAACGTAGCTCTTTCGTTAGTGGTCCGATTTATGAACTGTTAAGCGTTTTAGAAAGATAATTTAATTGCGCACATTTTGGTGCCTTAATATTGAAGATGTATTTGGGAATTCAAATGTAATAGGCCCTGACTTATGTGTTAGTACAACAGTCCAATGTGCTCCACCTAATTAATTAAAAAAAGATAGCCTTCCATGAAGGAGCTTAAGTGTGAAGTTGCAATATTTGTTGTATTAATCAATATCTTGGGCCAATATTTACCCTTTTGTTGAATATTCTCTACCGGCATAATAATTTGATTCTTTATGTACCTCGCGATGAAAAGTTTTTCAAAATTAAGCGCTTGTAAGTCTACGGTTATACTAAAACTTTTGTCGACAAGAATAAAAAGAGCCAATATTTCTTCTCTTGAATGATATTCTGGTACTGGCCTTATAATTGAGTACTTTTAAATACATCCTGATGGGTTGTTTGACATTAAATGGGAATGAAAACAAGTTTAAATAACAAAATTTGTTGTCGGTATCAACAAAAGGTGCCAATATCTTCCTTTCTTCCTGATTTTTCTGGTCCGCATCTTTATTTGAATCTAAGAATGAATAGTTTGACACAAATTGAGAGATTTATAAGTGTACGGTTACTGATATTTATGTCGCAAACAATTAAAAGCGACACTATTTCATCTTTGTTATAATTTTCTTGTACTGGCCTGATAATAGAGGACATTTGATACCTTAAAATGGATTGTCAGACATAAAAGTGAAAGAATAACGGTTTTGAAGTGCTATATTTGTTGCATTCAGCAATATAGGGTGCCAATATTGACCATTTTTCTTGGTTATTACTTACCGCATTAACATTTTATCCTTTCGGTACCTCAGGATTGATAGTTTTACACAGGTTTGAGTTTACGGTTACTAAAACTTTTGTCAACAACTATAAGAATGCATAATTTGACAACAATTGAGAGATTTATAAGTGTACGGTTACTGATATTTATGTCGATACCCATTAAAAGTGACAATATTTCATATGTTTTATAATATTTATGAGTTTAGATGGATTCTCAGACACAAAAGTGAAGAAATGAATGTTTCAGGGTGCTGCATTTGTTGTCTGCATCTATAAATGGTGCCAATATCTATCCTTTTGATGATACTTCTGTGCCAGCATGAACATTTTATTCTTATGATGGATAATTTGACACTGTATAAGTTCACGGTTACTTATATTTGTGTCGATAACAATAAAAGGCGACAATATTTCTTTCTTTTGATGATACTTCTGTGCCGGCATGAACATTTCATTCTTAGGATGGATAATTTGACACTGTATAAGTCTACGGTTACTTATATTTGTAATGATAACAATAAAAGGCGACAATATTTCTTTCCTTTTATTGATATTCTTGTACCGCTTGGTAATTGAGTACTTTTTGTACCTCAAGATTGATTGTTAGACATTAGAGGAAGGATTTTAAGTTTCAAATTGCTATATGTGTTGTACTCATCAATATAGGGTGCCAACATTGACCTTTTTCTTGGTTATTCCATACCGGCATCATATTTTATTCTTTTTGGTTCATAGTTTTCAGTCTACGGAGACTAAAAACTTTGTCGACAGATATAAAAGTGCCAATATTTCTTCTTTTATATGATATTTAAGTACTGGTCTGATAAATGAGTAGTTTTATTCCTCATGCTGGAGTGTTTTATATCTATTATTTTTTTTTTTTTAACTATATTGATTTCTCTTTGCAAGTGGACCACACACTTTAAATTTCACACACCTTATTCTGAGAATGAGAAACCATGAAAACGCTTTTGGACCGTGTGAAATAGCTGGCGTATTTCGTCTTTCATCGATTTTGTTCAAACACGTTTCATGTTGATACGCACAACCCCGATAGATATACACGTCTTATATACACCAATAGCTGGCGCATTTTGTCAGCTTATGTATACCAAAAAGTTAGGGTTAGGGTTAGGGTTAGGGTTAGGGTTAGGGTTAGGGTTAGGGTTAGGGTTAGGGTTAGGGTTTAGGGTTAGGGTTAGGGTTAGGGTTAGGGTTAGGGTTAGGGTTAGGGTTAGGGTTAGGGTTTAGGGTTAGGGTTAGGGTTAGGTTAGGGTTAGGGTTAGGGTTAGGGTTAGGGTTAGGGTTAGGTTAGGGTTAGGGTTAGGGTTAGGGTTAGGGTTAGGGTTAGGAAGGGACTTTGGCGAGATTCGTGCACCTTTGACTTCTGCGCATGTGTGCACCTTTTCACTTCTGCGCATGCGTGAGGGTTTTGGTTTGAGTTTGGCTTAGGGTAAGGGTTTTCTATAAAAGTATACCTGATTTGCATATTGTGAAGCAGGGGAGATAACCTGATTTGGAATATAAGCAAATTTTGTTTTAAACGTAGCTCTTTCGTTAGTGGTCCGATTTATAAACTGTTAAGCGTTTTAGAAAGATAATTTAATTGCGCACATTTTGATGTCTTGATATTGAAAATGTATTGGGAATTCAAAAGTTATAGGTCGTTGAAGAAAACGTGTCAGAAATTGCTGGTACAACGATCCAATGTGCTCCACCTAAATATTAAGAAATGATAGCCTTCCATGAAGGAGTTTAAGTGTCAAGCTGCTATATTTGTTGTATTCATCAATATCTTGGGCCAATATTTACCCTTTTTGTTGAATTTTCTCTACCGGCATAATAAATTTATTCTGTATGTACCTCATGATGAAAAGTTTTTCAAAATTAAGCGCTCGTAAGTCTACGGTTATACTAAAACTTTTGTCGACAAGAATAAAAAGAGCCAATATTTCTTCTCTTGAATGATATTCTGGTACTGGCCTTATAATTGAGTACTTTTAAATACATCCTGATGGGTTGTTTGACATTAAATGGGAATGAAAACAAGTTTAAATAACAAAATTTGTTGTCGGTATCAACAAAAGGTGCCAATATCTTCCTTTCTTCCTGATTTTTCTGGTCCGCATCATTATTTGAATCTAAGAATGAATAGTTTGACACAAATTGAGAGATTTAGAAGTGTACGGTTACTGATATTTATGTCGCGAAACAATTTAAAGCGACACTATTTCATCTTTGTTATAATATTCTTGTACTGGCCTGGTAATAGAGGACATTTGATACATTCAAATGGATTGTCAGACATAAAAGTGAAAGAATAAAGGTTTTGAAGTGCTATATTTGTTGCATTCAGCAATATAGGGTGCCAATATTGACCATTTTTCTTGGTTATTACTACCGGCATTAACATTTTATCCTTTCGGTACCTCAGGATTGATAGTTTTACACAGGTTTGGAGTTTACGGTTACTAAAACTTTTGTCGACAACTATAAGAATGCATAATTTGACAACAGTTGAGAGATTTATAAGTGTACGGTTACTGATATTTATGTCGATACCCATTAAAAGTGACAATATTTCATATGTTTTATAATATTTATGAGTTTAGATGGATTCTCAGACACAAAAGTGAAGAAATGAATGTTTCAGGGTGCTGTATTTGTTGTCTGCATCTATAAATGGTGCCAATATCTATCCTTTTGATGATACTTCTGTGCCAGCATGAACATTTTATTCTTATGATGGATAATTTGACACTGTATAAGTTCACGGTTACTTATATTTGTGTCGATAACAATAAAAGGCGACAATATTTCTTTCTTTTATTGATATTCTTGTACCGGCTTGGTAATTGAGTACTTTTGTACCTAAAGATTGATTGTTAGACATTAGAGTGAAGGATTTTAAGTTTCAAATTGCTATATGTGTTGTACTCATCAATATAGGGTGCCAACATTGACCTTTTCTTGGTTATTCCATACCGCATCATATTTTATTCTTTTTGGTTCATAGTTTTCAGTCTACGGAGACTAAAACTTTGTCAACACATATAAAAGTGCCAATATTTCTTCTTTTATATGATATTTAGGTACTGGTCTGATAAATGAGTACTGTTATGCCTCATGCTGGAGTGTTGAGTTAAATTATATTTATTATTTTTTTTTTTTTTTTTTTTTAGGGTTAGGGTTAGGGTTGTTAAATACTTTGGTGTACTGCTGTCAAATGTCAGCATTTAATTAATCTAGGTGAAAAAGCTAGAATTTTCAGTTTGGACAACATTCAGATAGCCATCTTTAAATTTGTTAATTACTTTTTATATTAACTAGGATTTTCATAAAACTATACTTGATTTTCATCAAACTTTACAGCTATCTCAGTTTAATATTGATCTTACTGAATCCCAGGCTGTTATGTACTTTGGTGTACTGCTGTCAAATGTCAGCATTTAATTAATCTAGGTGAAAAAAAACTAGAATTTTCAGTTTGGACAACATTCAGATAGCCATCTTTAAATTTGTTTATTACTTTTTCATATTAACTGGGATTTTAATAAAACTATACAGCTATCTTAGTTATATATTGGTCTTACTAAATCCCAGGTTGTTATGTAGTTTGGTGTATTACAGTCAAATGCAACATTTAATTAATTTAGGTGAAAAAAGGTAGAATTTTCAGTTTCGACAACATTCAGATAGCCATCTTTAAATTTCTTTATTCCTTTTTCATATTAACTGGGATTTTAATAAAACTATACAGCTATCTTAGTTATATATTGATCTTACTAAATCCCAGGTTGTTATGTAGTTTGGTGTATTACAGTCAAATGCAACATTTAGTTAATTTAGGTGAAAAAAGGTAGAATTTTCAGTTTCGACAACATTCAGATAGCCATCTTTAAATTTGTTTATTACTTTTTCATATTAACTGGGATTTTAATAAAACTATACAGCTATCTTAGTTATATATTGATCTTACTAAATCCCAGGTTGTTATGTAGTTTGGTGTATTACAGTCAAATGCAACATTTAGTTAATTTAGGTGAAAAAGGTAGAATTTTCAGTTTCGACAACATTCAGATAGCCATCTTTAAATTTGTTTATTACTTTTCATATTAACTGGGATTTTAATAAAACTATACAGCTATCTTAGTTATATATTGATCTTACTAAATCCCAGGTTGTTATGTAGTTTGGTGTATTACAGTCAAATGCAACATTTAGTTAATTTAGGTGAAAAAGGTAGAATTTTCAGTTTCGACAACATTCAGATAGCCATCTTTAAACTTGTTTATTACTTTTCATATTAACTGGGATTTTAATAAAACTATACAGCTATCTTAGTTATATATTGATCTTACTAAATCCCAGGTTGTTATGTAGTTTGGTGTATTACAGTCAAATGCAACATTTAATTAATTTAGGTGAAAAAGGTAGAATTTTCAGTTTCGACAACATTCAGATAGCCATCTTTAAATTTGTTTATTCCTTTTCATATTAACTGGGATTTTAATAGAACTATACAGCTATCTTAGTTATATATTGATCTTACTAAATCCCAGGTTGTTATGTAGTTTGGTGTATTACAGTCAAATGCAGCATTTAATTAATTTAGGTGAAAAAGGTAGAATTTTCAGTTTCGACAGCATTCAGATAGCCATCTTTAAATTTGTTTCTAACTTTTCAAATTAATTCGGATTTTCATAGAACTATACAGCCATTTCAGTTATATATTGATCTTACTTAATACAATGTTATGTAGTTTGGTGTTGCTATGAAATGTAAGGATTCAATTCATCTTAGTAAAAAAATCTAGAATTTTCAGATCGGACTGAATGTAGATAGTCATCTTTAATTTTTTCATAGCCTTTTCAAATCAACTTGGACTTTCATAAAACTGTACAGATATCTTGGGTTAGGGTTAGGGTTAGGGTTAGGGTTAGGGTTAGGGTTAGGGTTAGGGTTAGGTTAGGGTTAGGGTTAGGGTTAGGGTTAGGTTAGGGTTAGGGTTAGGGTTAGGGTTAGGTTAGGGTTAGGTTAGGGTTAGGGTTAGGGTTAGGGTTAGGGTTAGGGTTAGGGTTAGGGTTAGGGTTAGGGTTAGGGTTTAGGGTTAGGGTTAGGGTTAGGGTTAGGGTTAGGGTTAGGTTAGGGTTTTTTTACTAGACTGCAACTGAGTTGCACTAAGGGAGATAATTTGTTTTTAGTACAGAATTCGCTGATATGAAATGAATCCAGAAAATAAAATTCAATTGACTTTGTTGTATTTGCGCATGTGACTAAATTTTAGTGGAATAATGGCGACATGATTTGTAAGCTGCATGACGTCATAGGACGTAACGAAAATATTAGAAATTACATGCATACATACGTACATACATATATACATACATACGTACATGGATACATACATACATACATACATACATACATACATACATACAAACACATACATACATGCGCAGAGCGACCAACGCATATACAGAGGAGATGATAATGCGCATTCATGTTATTTGCATAATATATGGTATAAATATGTGCACTATACATTTATGAGATCTGGAGGACATATGATGGGTGGTGGTACGTGCAAGGCAAGCGGTTCATACACAGATGCAGTAATGAAGAAATGGGATGTACAGAGCCACCATTTTTAAAGCGTTAATGATCTCTTTTCATACTGTATATTCTTTAGGTCTGGAGGACATTGTGTAGTGATGGAGTTACACAGAGTCACTGCTTATGCGCATTCATATCATTTGGTTAATATGAGGTGTATATATGCTTTAAACGATCTGAGTCAGGTATGAACATTGGATCGAAATTTTTACTTTTTTTATTGATGTGTTCATGTGTCTGTGAAAACCAGAGTAAAACCAGATTTGTTAGCTGCATGACATTGAACGACGTAAAATAGTTTTTGGAACCTACACACATACTAACATATATGCATATAAATATAAATTATAACTTGGCATTTTCATATCAGACCTCTTATCAGCCTTAGGTCATGATATCAGCCTGAGAGCCGGATGGACTGATAAGGGTCTGATATGAAAAATGACATGTTGTTCTTTTTATCATATACGTCAACAGAAGACATACAGACAAAGACTATTCTTTAAATGCTTTTGTTGTAATATATGTTTTGCATTTTTTAATAATATACTTTCCTGATACCTAATATTTTCTTTTGTTCAACTTTGTTATGTTTTACACACAAAACGTACCATGGAGGTATATTTACCGGAATTTGCCGAATGACGTCAAATTTTCATGCGATACGTTACAGCAACGCATGCGATTATAAGCGGAAGCAGTTGATTTAAAACGGAAGCAGTTTATATAAACAGTAGGCAGTTGATAACAAAAGTCATATCACACGGGTAAGGCAATTATTTAAATTTAATGAATAAATATATGAACAAATTAGTCTTATCATGGGGTACACTTATACCATTATTTTCTATAAGTATATGATAAACATACATACATGCATATAAAATGCACTCATACAAATAAATGCATACACATAAACATAAAAACATACAAACAAACATACAAACGTATATACATACATGCACACAGTCAGGAATTCTTCAAAACCCTGTGAGACGCAAAATATAGTGTGATCTTATGATGCCATCAAAAGGAAAGATTGGATATTGTCATCTCGATCTTACTTATGATCATTGCCTAATGTTTTTATTGTATAGAATGCTAGTAGTTATATTATGCGTAAATATGAGCCAATCATCCCTTTCAAAATAGTGATCTCTAATCCTTCATACCACACACGGGCTTGCGGACTGAATATCGGTGTTAACGTTGCGATGGCTGCAATGTGAAAATTTGTAAAGCAGGAAAGGTCGTAGGAGATCATATCACCAATATTTGCAGGGATATTGACTTCCGGTTATTGAGTTTCACTCGAAAAAGTTGATTTCTTTCGTCCAAAAAAATCTTCCTACACATTTAGACCCCAAAAAACCACGTGTTGTTAACATTGCAACTAGTGCTCATCTTAAAGGTATATTTACTAAAGTAACACGTCTTCGCAAACGTGTATTTGTTTAGCTATGTTTTGCAACAGAAACAAGAAACCAACTCATTTTCATTTTATTCTTCTTTAGATAGACTGGTAGGGTAAGAATAAAAAAAATAGTTTGCCTTGTCATTGTACAACAAACTATAACTAAGGTAACAGGCATGTAGCAGGGACCCTAAGCGTTGTATGAGCCATAATATACCCCTATATCATGTCCTGCTAGGTTTTTACGATGAAAAGATTCATGCTGATATGGTCAATATAAGCGGTTGGTGATCAGATAGAGGAGTAGGGGTCGAATTAAGTAGTTTGTTTCCTTATCATATCAGATTTCCTCATTGGTTTGCCTATGTGGTGATTGGTAAATATTATACCGGTAATGGGTAACTGGCCACAAGGTGATTGTCTTGCCTTTTGGATTTGATATTTGTATTTCCTTTCTTAGGAAAAGGCCGAGATGCTTCAGATTATACTATCAGTATTCAGCCGACACTTGTGCAATGATAGTGACACATCTTTTGAACTATAACAGACCCATTAAGTCTGTAGTGAAAATATCCAAGGTCAGTATGGTAAATACTAGCGGTTGGCTGCCCGATTAAGGGAAGGGGTGGAATATAGATTTGTTTTTTGTCATACCATTGTACAATTAACAATAACTAATGACAAAGACAGGTAGCCGGGAAACTTGGGCTTGTAATGAACTCTGATATACTTATATTACATGCCTAAGAGGTGCAATGGGTATATTATTCCTGTATATGCTTTCATGATGATTTTCTGGACTTTGGGGTTACTTCATCGTGTTTTCCCGCCTTGTGATGGTAGTTGAAACTTTGTAAAAACTTTATATAGTTAGCCAAGGTCTGTGGGACTGTATTTGCACCTTGTTTTATTTAAAATAGGCTCGGCTTGATCTGTATGGTATAGATCCGGCGTCGGTTATGACAATATTTGCGGTTGTCTAGCAGACATCCAAACATGGGTCGAATTAATAGCTTTATTGTCTTATGCTCGTACAAGTATTGACAACTAAGGAAGTATGTAGGCAACATGAACCTTATCAGCGTTCGTATGAGCTATTATATACCCATATAAAATGGCCGACGTGGTATATATAGTGAAAAGATTCGGGGTCGGCATTGTCATTGTTTGCGGCTGGTTACTCGATTTAGTTCTTGGTGTAGAAATGAAATGATGTTTTGCTTTACGATTGTAAAACTTATGGTTACTAGGATTCAGGCAGGTAATTGGGACCGTTGGCGTTGTAAAGATACTTGATATACTAATATGTCATGTCCGCGGGATGCTCGAGGAATGATATAAACCCTTATTGGTTGTTGCTTATAGAATAATTTTCTTGGCTTTGGTATTGTTTCATCGTTATTTTCTGTCTTAACACGAGACGAAGGACTTCTGAAACTGATTTTACTAGCTAGAACGACCTTTGCCATGATATTTACACCTTGTTTGAACCTATAACAGAATAAACTTAGTCCATAGGGTTAAAAGGTTCTGGGTCAATATGTAAAATACTAGCGTTTTGCTCCTAGATATAAGGGTAGCAGTCGAAAAAAATAGTGTTTTGCCTTACGATCGTCCAAATAATGAATGTAGGAAGGTAACCGGTACCTTAGCTTTATAATAAGCAATAGCATACATTTTGGCATCCCTGCGTGATGCTCACAGAATATCAAACCCTTTTGAGTAATTTGCCATAGGGTGATTTTCTGGCTATTGAAGTTGGTTTATCGGTTTTTCTGGCTTATCACTGGTCGAAGTACTTTGGGAAGCCTTTGAATACTTAGTCATGGCCTTTGGAATTTCATTTGCAAGGGTAATTTTAAGATAAGGTTACTGTTCAGGCTAAGATATTAAGTTATTGTTTAACCTTAACGTTGATTGATGGTTAGTTGGTTTGCTGACAATTCATATTTAAGGTACAGGTAAATTCAAGGTTAAAAATTAAGTTCCGTTAAGGTTAAGATTAGATTGAAGGTGATTTTAAACTTAATGTTCATAGATGGTTAATTGGTAGTTGAAAATTCAGATAAAAAGTTGCGGTAGCCTTGAGGTTAATTCAATGATAGATAAGGTTAAGGTGTAGGATAAGGTTAAGGTTAATTTTTCGTTTAACCTT
>JAASAO010001191.1:0-23088 GCA_017311375.1 Mytilus coruscus | reverse complement strand
GATAAAATAGATAAATCAGATCCTTCATTGATTGAACTTTCATGAGAAATAGTACCAATTTCATTGATCTATATAAAAAAAGAAGATGTGGTATGATTGCCAATGAGACAACTCTCCACAAGAGACCAAAATGACACTGAAATTAACAATTATAGGTAACCATACGGCCTTCAACAATGAGCAAAGCCCATACTGCATAATCAGCTATAAAAGGCCCCTAAAAGACCATTAAAATGTTTCCAATGAGAAAACTAACGGCCTTATTTATATAAAAAATTAACGAAAAACAAATATGTTACACATAAACAAACGACACCCACTGAATTACAGGCTCCTGACTCGGGACAGGCACATACATACATAATGTGGCGGGGTTAAACATGTTAGCGAGATCCCAACCCTCCCCCTAACCTGGGACAGTGGTATAACAGTACAACATAAGAACAAATACACTGTTCGTATTACCCCTTTTAATAAGGGTACGAAAGGTGGACATCCATTCCTGTCGTCTTTGTTTGTCATATGCTTTTTAGTCAAAAGGAGACTTTAGGTTTGCACTGTTTTTCTGTCTCTCTATCCGCCATATCAGTTTTCCCACACTTTTTTTTTTGTGTTTGCAGATATTGATTTGGTATCATGAAAAGTAACAGATCAATTTTTTTCTGGTCTGATGATTTTGTGCAGAGTTATGGTCCTTGAACTTACAAAATTCACTAAATTAATCGGTTTTCTACACTTTTTTCATTGTGCTTGAAGATAATGATTTGATAATGTGTATATAGTTTTATCATGAAAAGTTACACATGTTTATTTTGGTCTGATAATTTTGTGCTCTTTTTGACTTCGAAAATTCACTCCTATAAATAGTTTTCCACACTGTTTTTGGTCGTTGCTTGAAGATATTCCCATGAAATTTTCGATATAGTTTACACTATGTCAAAGACCAGTGAGCATTTCGTTCCAGTGTATTAATTTTTAACCGGTAGTGAACTATGTATTGCCATGCAATATTCAAAATGTTTGTAATTTTAGCTACTATAATTGTCTATTTTATAAATTTTAATATTTTAGATATTTTTTTCTATTCTTTATTTTGTTGCCCGCTTTATTCTGGTTTATATATATATATATATATATATATATATATATATATCTTTTAGTCCCTGTTAATTTGATACCATATTATTGGCTATTATTTTTCTTATTTTATTTTTCTTATTTTAAACTCAATTAATATGATCTTTTTATATACATTTGTATTTTCAATCTGTTCATTATCTATTCTTTTTTATCCCTATATTTCTCTTCTTATTTTAGCCTGTATAATTTTATAAATAAAAACAATTGTTCTATGTATTCTATTTTGTATTATTTAAGCCCTTTCATTTTCTTTTATTTTAGACCATTATTTTCTATTTTTCATATTATATGCTTTTATCCTCTATTCTTTCTTTTTAGTCCCTTTAATTTCTATTCTTTATATTTTTTCTTCACCAATTATTCTTTATTACCACAATTCTATACATATTTTCTATTCTTTTAAAGTCTAAATTAGTAAATATTGTTTTAGTCTTTTTTTACTGTTAATGGTTAATTTTTTTGCACTCTTGTCGAAATAAATACGGATTATAATTTGATCACACTTACCCTGGTTGGTGTACTCTTTAATGGGATAAACTGTTGTAACCATCTGTAGTCTGTTGGTTGAAAACCCTGAGCAAACATGCGGTTTGCGTGTTCCCAAGTAGTCTTTACTGTGAGTCTTTTACCACCAAACGGAGCACACAAAACACAGTAACAAGTTGTAGTTAAAGTATCCATTCGAAATATTAATTAAGGTATGAGGACACTGCTACTAAATGCCCATATTATATAGTGAGTTGGTTTACCTGATCTGATTAGCAATCACTGACATGTGTAATGCCAACAAACTGAACACCTGTAACTTTCAAGGGGGGCGTTGATTAGTTAATTTGTTAATTGGGTTTGACAACATGACAATACACCAGTTACACAACTGCCAAAAGTGGTTTCTTGGCAGTGGCAGTAAAAAAAATAAATTATATTTAAAAATAGCGATAAAAATAATTGGCAGCATATATTTAAGAAAATATAAAAAAAATCAAGGTGTATTCAATTGTTTTATATTCAATTTAATTTTCTCAAAGAATAAAAAAAGAAATTTTACTGATCTACGAAATCAACTGGTATCCGGTGTATTTTAATTCTTGATGTATTTAATAATACAATTAGGTTTAATTAATGTAAGTATCCATAAACGTTTGATTGTTTCGATTTATCATTTGAATTAACTTTAATAAATTAAAGATTACCTTGAAACCATACAATTTACGAAAATACGCACAAGAACAACCGTAAAGAACGGAGTAAAAATAAATTTCATGTTAGTGATTTTTTTAAATTACGGGATCAAAGTGTGAAACACCCACTTAAATAAATGTTAGTACGTTAGTGGAATAAATAAAAAATATAAACATAATAGATCGACGAAACTAACTATCTATCGAACGAAAAGAAGGAGAAAAGGAAGTACGTTAATTGTCCTTATAAAT
This sequence comes from Mytilus coruscus, assembly GCA_017311375.1. Classification (NCBI taxonomy): domain Eukaryota; kingdom Metazoa; phylum Mollusca; class Bivalvia; order Mytilida; family Mytilidae; genus Mytilus; species Mytilus coruscus. The sequence goes on along the minus strand of JAASAO010001191.1, from coordinate 20,515 downwards.
TAACTTTTTGCTGTAAAAAAAATAATTAAATTAAATAAATTAAAATTTTAAATGAATGTTTCGATTAGGACAATTTACGTTTCCTTTCTCAAATCAAACAAATACCTTACATTAAAACCTGTAAAATAAAATTAATTGTAAGTTTTTGTACCAAACAAATATATGGGGAAATCCACATCATTTCCACATTAAGGAACAGATATAACAAAAGAATTTTCTTCAATACGTTTCTCACAAATACATTATAAGTTTAAAAATTTGCGTATTCTTCTTATATTGGTGTACCGTTGCGCAAATCATTAAACTAATATAATGTTTTCATAATCTCGCAGTATTTTATATTCTGGAGGATTCGTTACAAGTTAAACTCGCTTGTTGGTCCCATTGATAGACTTATATTAAGATCACATTTATAATTAAAAGTCAATTTGTTTAAATTTGTTTTATACTACTAAATTGAAAATTTCTGATAATTTAATCAGATAACTTTCCTTTGAATACGGAACTTATCTTAATTTCATATATTTTTTAGCTCACAAATTATATAATATATGATCTATGATCTTTGTACTTTCCTGCTGATAACAACATTTAACTAGGGATATGACTATACTGTTTATTTTATTTTCTCAGTAATACGACATTAATTTACTATACCAATTAGCGAATGTCATATACAATACAATTAAACATACTTTCACAATTAAGTGAACCAATTAAGAACAAATCGGCATCTACTTACCCTTTTGTCATTTTAATTATTACTAATTAAATGATAGTGAATTCATGTTATAAAATCTTTAAAAAATAAAAATGAAGAACAGTACTAACATATATGTGACAGTACGACTTAAAAATGCATCTCAAATAGTTGCAGAGTTATTAAATTGATAAATTATTTCCGTATATCGATAACCGTCATATTTGACAAGCGTGTACAACACTACGATCTATTTATAACCGTCGCTCACGCATCACTGGTTCTATCAATGACTCAATACACACCAGTTTTATCGGACAAATGGCTAATTCCCGGCGACACGGCAAATCTCCGGATGACTTGCATAATTTTCTGTGAAACAGCAAATTTACGATGAACCTCTAATTATTATCCGTTTCACGGAGATTTGCCAAATGCACCAAATTTTGTCCAAAAATCGCGGTGATTTTCCAAATAGGTCTACCAGTGTAAGAGTTTCTCCCCTTTAATGGCTAGAGTTGGGCGCCCATATTCGCCGGGGACACAATTTCGCTGTTTTATGATTTTGAGGTGTAAAAATTCAAAGGATGGCTGAAATGGAAGAAATATGACGGTAAATTATATTTTTAAAACAAATATGATTATTATTTAAACTAAGACAAAATTTCAGCACTTACCGCAAAGGACAGAAAAACGAACAACGATTTTCGGCCAATTTCCTGAATATAAAACATGATTTCAAAGAAGTATTTTTTAGTAATTCTTTGACTGGTTGCCCTAAATTTCAGTTCTTTATACCTTTGAAATGTCTGCTATTCATCTATAATGAAATTGATTTATTTGATTAATATTGTTTAAAGCTGCAGTTATTTGGTTTTAAATAGATGTGTAAAAACGGCGAATATGTGTCCCCCTTTGACAAAACTTCAGGAAATTTCAAATAGCCTTTAATCTAACTTTTCAGATGTTTTTTTTTCCAAAGAAACACGTTTTTAAGCTAAGAATATTTTGCTTTTGATGTTATCTTCATATAGAAATACCAGTATACTTCAAAAACATAAAGACCTGAACATAAACTGCAGAAAACATGAAATGAGCACCCAACTCTTAATTTGAAAAATTGATTCTAAAAAACATACATTTGTACCTACTGAGTATTTGTGTAAAAATATTGGATAATGCAATAAATCACTTATTTTTAAACGACCGCAAAAAAATTTTGCGGTCGTATATTGGTATGACGTTGGCGTCGTCGTCCGGGGTCGTCATCGTCCGAAGACACATTGGTTTTCGCACTCTAACTTTAGTTTAAGTGAATGGATCTCTATGAAATTTTACCATAAGGTTCAATATCACAAAAGGAAGGTTGGGATTGATTTTGGGGGTTATGGTACCAACAGTTAAGGAATTAGGGGCCAAAAATAAGCATTTTTGTAACTTCCAGACAAAACTTGTGTGTTAGTGTATGGATCTCTCTGACATTATACCGCAAGGTTTAATATCAAAAAGGGAATGCTGGGATTGATTTTGGGGGTAATTGCCTCAAAATATTAGGAATTAGGGGCCAAAAAAGGGTAAAAAAACAAGCATTTTTCTAGTTTCATGACAATAACTTGTGTGTAAGTGTATGGATCTTTCTGAAATTGTACTACAAGGTTCCATATCACAAAGGGAAAGCTGGAATTGAGTTTGGGGGTAATTGCCTGAAACGTTTAGGAATTAGGAGCCAAAAATAAGCATTTTTCTAGTTTCCAGACAATAACTTCTGTTCAAGTGTATGGATCTCTCTGAAATTGTACTGCAAGGTACCATACCTCAAAGGGAAGGCTGGGATTGAGTTTGGGGGTGATGAATCATAAGGGGGTTCAAAAAATTTGAGGGGGAGATTTTTTTTTTTCCCTTTTTTTCCTTTTTTTTTCTTTAAAATTTTCCATTTTAAGTTGGTTATTTCTGATTTATATTTATAAGCAAATAATAATGATATGGCAGGAGATACACACCAAACAGGATGTGTAAATTATTATATAATATGTATTGTGCAATAGCAAGAATTTTTCAAATGCACAGTATTGCGCAATAGCAAGAAATCTTCAATTGCACAGTATTGCGCAATAGCAAGAAATATCCAATAGCACAATATTGCGCAATAGCAAGAAATTGTCAATTGTACAGTATTGCGCAATAGCAAGAAATATTCAACTGCACAGTATTGCGCAATTGCAAGAAATATTCAATTGCACAGTATTGTGCAAAAGAAGATACTTTGTATAAATTGCTTATTTTTTGACCAATTTCAATGGGGTTTTATTCTTGAACTCTTGGGGTTCTTTAATATGCTGAATCTAACCGTGTATTAAGTTTTTGGATTTTGGGCCCCATTTTTAAATTGGTCCACATTGAGGTCCAAAGGGTCCAAAATTAAACTTTGTTTGATTTCATCAAAAATTGAATTATTGGGGTTCTTTGATATGCCAAATCTTACCGTGTATTTAAATTCTTAATTTTTGGTCCCGTTTTCAAATTGGTCTACATTAAGCTCCAAAGGGTCCTAAATTAAACTTAGTTTAACAAAAATTGAATTCTTAGGGTTCTTTGATATGCTGAATCTACACATGTATTTAGATTTTTGATTATGGGCCCAGTTTTCAAGTTGGTCCAAATCGGGGTCCAAAATTAAACTTTGTTTGATTTCAACAAAAATTGAATATATGGGGTTCTTTGATATGCTGAATCTAACCATGTATTTAGATTTTTGATTTTTGGGCCCCGTTATCAACTTTGTCCACATTGAGGTCAAAAGGGTCCAAAATTAAACTTTGTTTGATTTCATCAAAATTGAATTATTGGGGTTCTTTGATATGCCGAATCTAACCGTATTTAGATTCTTAATTTTGGTCCCGTTTTCAAATTGGTCTACATTAAGGTCCAAAGGGTCCAAAATTAAACTTAGTTTGATTTTAACAAAATTGAATTCTTAGGGTTCTTTGATATGCTGAATCTTAACATGTATTTAGATTTTGATTATGGGCCCAGTTTTCAAGTTGATCCAAATCGGGTCCAAAATTAAACTTTGTTTGATTTCAACAAAATTGAATATATGGGGTTCTTTGATATGCTGAATCTAACCATGTATTTAGATTTTTGATTTTGGGCCCGTTATCAACTTTGTCCACATTGAGGTCCAAAGGGTCCAAAATTAAACTTTGTTTGATTTCATCAAAAATTATTGGGGTTCTTTGATATGCCGAATGTAACCGTGTATTTAGATTCTTAATTTTTGGTCCCGTTTTCAAATTGGTCTACATTAAGGTCCAAAGGGTCCAAAATTAAACTTAATTTAACAAAAATTGAATTCTTGGGGTTCTTTGATATGCTGAATCTAAACATGTATTTAGATTTTTGATTATGGGCCCAGTTTTCAAGTTGGTCCAAATCGGGGTCCAAAATTAAACTTTGTTTGATTTCAACAAAATTGAATATATGGGGTTCTTTGATATGCTGAATCTAACCATGTATTTAGATTTTTGATTTTGGGCCCGTTATCAACTTTGTCCACATTGAGGTCAAAAGGGTCCAAAATTAAACTTTGTTTGATTTCATCAAAAATTGAACTCTTGGGGTTCTTTGATATGCTGAATCTAACCATGTATTTAGATTTTGGATATTGGACCATAATAGGTGAATGTCCAATTTAAAATTTTTAAGTTGTTAGACCACATTCATTCTGTGTCAGAAACCTATGCTGTGTCAAATATTTAATCACAATCCAAATTCAGAGCTGTATCAAGCTTGAATGTTGTGTCCATACTTGCCCCAACTATTCAGGGTTCGACCTCTGAGGTCGTATCAAGCTGCGCCCTGCGGAGCATTTTATTATATTAGAAACAGGTAAAGGATTTCTCACTGTATCAAATCATGTAAATTTTAAAGACCCATTGGTGGCCTTCTTTGACACATTCCTCATTTCCATTCTCAATTTTATTCTAAGGTTAAAAGAACCATTTAAACCTACTGCATTTGTTTGAATTTGTTTGCACCTGTCCCAAGTCAGCATGTTCAGGAACTTGTTGTTCAGTGTTTGTCCTTTATTGAAGTGGTTCACAAGTGTTTTTTGTTTCTTGTTTTTTATATAAATTAGACTTTTGGTTTTCCTGTTGGAATTGTTTTACACTAGTCATTTTGGGGGCCCTTTATAGCTTGCTGTTTAGTGTGAGACAAGGCTCTGTGTTGAAGGCCATACTTTTATCTTATTTTTATTGCACATGATAAATGTAAATCTGTCTCAAAATTTGCAGATTTAGGCAAAGAATTAGAGCAAATGTGTACTGCTATTGAACAATCCAAAACAGTGGTATACTGTGAATCTAGCTTCAAGTTCTATCAGCCCTGAAATTTTCAGATGAATTTAAAATGGGTTGTAAGTTGCTGCCACTAAATTGGTAATTTTAAGGAAATTTTGCAGTTTTTATACGACGCGAATAAAATGTTGTACAGTGCTATATGATGTTGTTGTAGGCGTCGTCATCTGGGTCTGCATTTGGTTTCCAGACAATTACATTAGTTTAAATGAATGGATCTCTATGAAATTTTACAAGGAGATTCAATACCACAAAAGGAAGGTTGGGTTTGATTTTTGTGGTTATGGTACAAACAGTTTATGAATTAAGGGCAAAAAAGGGACCAAAACAAGCATTTTTGTAGTTTCCAGACAATAACTTGTGTGTAAGTGTATGGATCTCTCTGAAATTGTACTACAAGGTTCCATATTACAAAGGGAAGCCTGGGAATGCAGGAATTAGGGGCAAAGAGACCAGGCTAAAGACTGCTATGCTGCATGGCACAATTTTGGGTAAAAGGATTTTTCTTGTACATTTTTCATTGAATATACCAGTACTGATGTTTTAATCATATGTTGTTTTTTTTATGTAAAAGCCTTTAACAAGTATTAAGTTTTAAGTTCAATTTTATTGTATTGGTTAGGTGTCAATACAGTCACATGACTATTCTCTGTTATAACCAATGGATTGATGTTGTTTGAATGCAATACAGCCCTCAAAGTAGCTTCTGAAATAAAGTTGCCAACTGGCCACATGAAAATTAAGTGGCCAACTCAAAATTTCAGTAGCCAGAAAATAATTTCAGGTTGTCTACATTTTTTCTTGAGCTAAACAACCCTTGTAAAATAAAAGTATGAAGTTTTTGGTCTGTGTTTTTTATGCTATCGAGTGTGGAAAATAGTGTATAAATCAACTGTAAAATAACCACATGATTTATTTTATTTTATATTCATTGTACATGTCCATGTTTTAAAACAGTCTTTGACGTAAAGTGGTAGCCCGAAGCCCCAGTCTTGTAAAAATCTCATCGGACTTGTGCAGAAGCACTGATGATTGCCCCATCGGTCTTATGGTCTTATGTGGAAAGTAGCTTTGTTTTTTTTTTTTATAATAGTACTGATTTCAACTTTTATATAATTATAGATTTATGACTGCAATCAGATCAGGCTTTATATACCAGGGTAATGAGACCCTGACTGTAGGCAGAGGTGATGATGTATGGGTCTATCTGAATGGTGTCCTTGTTCTTGAGGTTATCACCAGGAATGCCGGAACTTCCATACCATGTAAACAAATTGACATCTCTGCAGCAGCTACCTCGGGTACCTAAGTCTCCTATAAACACTCAAACCATATAGTTTTTGTCGAGCCTGCGACTTTTGTTGCAGAAAGCTCGACATAGGGATAGTGATCCGGCGGCGGCGTTAGCTAACTTCTTAAAAGCTTTATATTTTGAAGGAAGAAGACCTGGATGCTTCATACTTTGTATATGGATGCCTCATATTACGAAGTTTCCGTCAGTCACATGTCCAATATCCTTGACCTCATTTTCATGGTTCAATGACTACTTGAAAAAAAGTTAAGATTTTTTGTAATGTTAAATTCTCTCTTATTATAAGTAATAGGATAACTGTATTTGGTATGTGCATACCTTGCAAGGTCCTCATGCCCATCAGACAGTTTTCACTTAACCTCAACCTCATTTCATGGACCAGTGAACAAGGTTAAGTTTTGGTGGTCAGGTCCATATCTCAGATACTAAAAGCAATAGGTCTAGTATATTCGGTGTATGGAAGCACTGTAAGGTGTGCATGTCCAACTGGCAGGTGTCATCCGACCTTGACCTCATTTTCATGGTTCAGTGGTTACAGTGAAGTTTTTGTGTTTTGGTCTGTTTTTCTTATATTGTATGCAATATGTCTACTATATTTGTTGTATGGAATGATTGTAAGGTGTACATGTCTAGCTGGAAGGTGTCATCTGACCTTGACCTCATTTTCATGGTTCAGTGGACAAAGTAAAGTTTTTGAGTTTTTGGTCTTTTTTTCTAATACTAGATGCAATAGGTCAACTATATTTGGTGTATGGAAATATTTTATGATCTATATGTCAGTCGTGCAGGTTTTATTTGACCTTGACCTCATTTTCACGGTTCATTGCTCAGTGTTAGGTTTTTGTCTGTTTTTTTAAAACTATAAGCAATAGGTCAACTATATTTGTTGTATGGAAGAATTGTTAGCTGTAAATGCCTGCCTGGCATTGTTCATCTGACCTTGACCTCATTTTCATGGTTCATTGGTCAATGTTTAGTTTTCTTGGTTAATGTTAAGTTTATGTGACAGTTGTAATAAACCTTTATATTTAGGACTATCAACATAATATCAATGATTAGTAAAGAAGGCGAGACATTTCAGCCTGTGCACTCTTGTTATATTTTTCACCCCTGCAACAATTTTTAAAAAATGCAAGACAAAAGGATGTTGATCAGTCACAGTGAAAGTAAATTGTTTAAATTTTAAGCATTAAGAAGCGTAGAGACTTGCATACTGTGGATTCATTTATTTTCGTGGATACCAATTTTCTGGGTTTGAGGAAAATGTTCATATTCGTTGATATTAAATTTCATTGTTTTGGAAAAGTCTGCATACATTTCTTTAGAACATTTGTAATTTGTTGGACTTTAAAATTCAGGTTTTCTCTGTGCCCATGAAAATTGGTATCCAACAAATTTTAATGAACCCACCGTATATCAATTACCTTTACCTCATTTTCATTGCTCAGCTATTTCTATCTGTGTTTTTTCCAGCTATTATGAATAATAATTTATTTGGTTTAGAGAATCATTTTAAAATGCACATGTCATCAGACAAGGTTAAGTGATAAACTTTGAAGTTTTTGAAATAAGTTGGTTTTCATGTTTGAATGGTTTTATACTAGTAATTTTTGGGTCCCTTTATAGCTTGCTGTTTGGTGTGAGCCAAGGCTCCGTGTTGAAGGCTGTACCTTGACCTTTAATGGTTCACTTTAATAAAGTGTTACTTGGATGGAGAGTTGTCTCATTGGCACTCATACCACATCTTCCTATATCTACTTATAGTTTTCAAAGTAACAGAAAAAATGTGAAACATTGGAATAATTTTAATTGTAGGGACAATAGCTCATAAACATGTTGACATTTTCTGAAATTTGCACTGTTAATAAATCTTCTTGTGCTGAACATTTTTGCAACTTACACATTTAACTAAATCTTGTGCTGAAAATTTTTGCAACTTACACATTTAACCTAGCTCCTATATTTTTCATGATATCAGTCATAGATATCTAAAAAATCATAGATTTCTCTCTAAATACTCCAAAACAACAGATTTCTTATTATTTTCAGTTGTAAATACTCCAAAACAACAGATTTCTTACTATTTTCTGTTGTAAATACTCCAAAACAACAGATTTCTCTCTAATTTCAGGATGGATACATCTTGTCATGATGATCATTTTTGCAATTTGCACTTTTAATATAGCCCTTATAATTTTTTTAACAATTTAAAGGATTCCAAAGAATTGGGCAACTACTCTAAAATAGGTGGAAAGATTTGCTAGTTTTCAGAGTAGATAGAACTGATGGCCATGTCTCTGTAGTTGTCAGAAGTATCTCTTTAATGAACAATATTGGAGATGATTGTTTAAATTAATATAATGTAAGTTCAGAAATTATTGCAGGCATTTATTATTACCATTTTTGAAGAAAAGACAAAAATGTGAGATTTAAATATTGCAATTTCAGGAAAATCTGCATTGATATATTTAGGTGTAATACCACCAAATCACGGTACGTCACATTCGGTTGTATACGAAAATAGGTCGAAAAAAATATTCCCTTGAATTTGACAGTTGTAGGTAATTAATCCTACATTTTATTGCAGTAACACATTTCTGTGTCATAAACATATGTCTTGGGTATTTCAAAGCACCATTATTTTTTTATTTGGGGTTTCTATAGAATATTTTGTAAACTTGAGGTTACATGGTTACTAAATCTTGTACACAGGTTAAATAAGGGGAGAAATTTGATTGGTTAACTTCAGTGATGGTTATTTTCTTATATGCAATGAAATTTTATGTGAATTTTTTTCTATAGTACTGGACAGGATAAAACTTTACTCATGCCAAGTATTTCTTTATTTGAAACAAAGATAAATTCTGCACATTTTTTTGAAAAGTGCAAATTAAACAAAGACTAATAGGGGAAAATCAATGGTGATATTACACCTGTATCAGATAGCAGAATGCCATTTCTTATTATTGTGATGTTCACCCAGTTACATGATTCTCACTAATAAAAACCTTGCAATAATTTCTGATTTACAGTAAATTTGAAATAATTTGTTGAGTTTTAATTATACTTTTAATTTTAGGTGGCGCCACCATCACTCCACACTATGGTACAGTATCAGGAAGTTCATGTATTATAACCAGTACAGTACCTTCTGATGCTATCACACTGGAACTGGAGGTAACGTCTTTGTAGGTCCTTTAAAGTTTTCTGTCTTATTACAGTACTGTAAAACCTTATGTGGTCTACTTGCCAATTTAAATCAGACAGTTCACCCTTCATTATAGATGGCATTCAGACCATCTGCTACAGTAATTGAAAATGCTTGATTTTGTAAAAATACTAATATACCTTTTTACTATATAAGTTTTGTTCATTGTTGAAGGCAGTAATTTATCTATAGTTGTTAACATTCATGTTTTCTGTTGGATAGATGTTTCATTGGCTATCATACAACATCTCCTTATTTTTAATTTTGGTAGCCGGGACTATTTCAAACAATGAAAATCATGCGCAAGTCTTACCTTCAACATAAGTAGATATTGTTTAACCCTGCCGCAATTTTGCGCCTGTTCCAAGTCAGGAGCCTCTGGCCTTTGTTAGTCTTGTATGATTTTTTGTTTTGTATAATTCGGAGTTTAGTATGACGTCCATTATCACTGAACTAGTATACATATTTGTTTAGGGGTCAGCTGAAGGACGCCTCCGGGTGCGGGAGTTTCTCGCTACATTGAAGACTCATTGGTGACCTTCAGCTGTTGTCTGCTCTATGGTCGGGTTGTTGTCTCTTTGACACATTCCCCATTTCCATTTTCAATTTTATTGTTGACACGAAATAAAACAAAACTTTTGATATTTTGTTGAGCTATTTTTTTTATCTTTTGATATTGACTGATGATATAAAGCATGAAGGTATATATAACCATAACATATTTAGTTTCCTATCAATATGATATAAAGTATGAAGGTATATAACCATAAAATATTAAGTCTATCATTATAAAGGTATATTACCATAAAATATTTAGTCTCCTATCATTATGATATAAAGTATAAAGGTATATTACCATAAAATATTTAGTCTCCTATCATTATGATATAAAGTATAAAGGTATATTACCATAAAATATTTAGTCTCCTATCATTATGATATAAAGTATGAAGGTATATTACCATAAAATATTTAGTCTCCTATCATTATGATATAAAGTATAAAGGTATATTACCATAAAATATTTAGTCTCCTATCATTATGATATAAAGTATGAAGGTATATTACCATAAAATGTTAAGTCTCCTATCATTATGATGTTATTTATCAAGGTATATTACCATAAAATATTTTGTCCTTTATAAAGAATGAAGGTATATTACCATAAAATATTTTGGCTCTTATCATTATGATGTTAAGTATGACGGAATATTACCAGAAATATTTTGGCTCCTATTGTGATATTAATTTTGGTAAACATTTTACCTTTGTTTCACCATCAATAAAATTGAGAATGGAAATGGGGAATGTGTCAAAGAGACAACAAACCAACCATGTAACAGACAGCAGCAGAAGGTCACCAATAGGTCTTCAATGCAGCGAGAAACTCCCGCACCCTGAGGCGTCCTTCAGCTGGCCCCTAAACAAATATATATACTAGTTCAGTGATAATGGACGTCATACTAACTCCAAATTATACACAAGAAACTAAAATTAAAAATCATACAAGACTTGGGACAGGCGCAAAAATGTGGTGGGGTTAAACATGTTTTTTGAGATCTCAAACATCCCCCTATACCTCTAGCCAATGTAGAAAAGTAAATGCATAACAATACGCACAGTAGAATTCAGTTCAAGAGAAGTCTGAGTCCGATGTCAGAAGAGGTAACAAAAGAAAATAAACAAAATGACAATAATACATAAATAACAACAGACTACTTGCAGTTACTGACATGCTAGCTCCAGACCTCAATTAAACTGATTGAAAGATTATGTCTTCATCATATGAATATCAGGCACAATCCCTCCCGTTAGGGGTTTAGTATTATACCATCATAAAATATATGAGAAGAACATAACCCGTGTTATGCCAACAACTGGTTTTTAAATAAATGTGTTTAATTCCGATGCAAAGACCCTATAAGTGAATCAATATTAAAGCCAAAATATGCAATCTTTAATTACCTGACAACAGTATCATAACTATAACCCTTCTTAATAAGTCTGTTTAAAGCTTTTGTTAGCTTCTGAGGTGAATACTGACATGTTTGTGCTTTGTAAAGAATATTACCATAAAAGATTGGATGTGAAATACCTGAACATATAAGAAGTCTGCATGTTGAGTTATATTTACGAATGATGTCCTTGTACCGATGATAAAATTTAGTAAATGTTTTGACTAGTTTGTGATATCGAAAACCCTGGTGTAATAATTTTTCAGTAATACATAAATTTCTCTCGTTAAAATCTAAAACGTTGTTACAAACATGAGCGAATCGTACAAGTTGAGATATATAAACACTGTAAGATTGTGACAAGGGAACGTCACCATCTAAAAATGGATAATTAACGATAGGAAATGAAAAATCATCTCTTTTATCATAAATTTTTGTATTAAGCTTTCATGTTGACATTCTTGTCCTTTAAATAGCTTAACATGCACAATATTAATGCATGTGTTATCCATCTCTAGCTAAGGTGTTAAATTGAAGTTCACATGAATACAGATTCAATGAGGTCGAGTTATTCGCTTGCAACTTTGCAAGTTAATAATTCATCATCAATGTTTTCTTAGCTTATTTTGACAAAATTGAACCATAGTGGCTGCTTAAAGCAAATAGTTATTATTTCACTATGTCACTTTCAATAATGATTGAACAAAAAAAAAATCATACTTCAGATTTTATATATATCTCGTAGTTTAAGTGCCCCTTTATAGACCAGTTATTTCCTAATGTAAAATGACGACAATATACGGATATCTACATGTACAAACAAACTAGCAAATGTCTCATGTCATATACCACAATAATCAAACTGGATACATGACCAAACAACATTGTGACCTGAGCAAACTATACCAACTTATAAGTCCTATACTGTAGTATTAAATATACTATTGCCAAGTTTGAACTGATGCTGCTTCTAAGAACATGTATACGAGATTCTATTCTTTTTGCTGTCTCACGGATTTATACCAGCACCTCTGTCATACTTTGAATCTATCTATGTTCACAACAATAGGATAAAAGAAACATTTTATTACCAACCAAAAATGTCTAATCTAACAACTTATATATATATTTACATAAACAAATTACAACTTGAAAAAACTTGGGACTAACAGCTGTTTGACACTTTTGAAATTAAAATTGAGTATACCCCTTTTCATATAAATATAAAAATTAAAACAAAGGCTAATGTGTAGAATTTGTATCGAATTGGCATACCAAAGTATAATATAACTGAATAAACATATGATTTAGTATTGGTAAGCACAAAATTAAATAATGCAAAAATATAAGATCAATTCAATATATACGTCAGCATAAGTAAAAGCAAATGAATAATTCATAAGTCAGCATGGTAAAAATTTATACATAAGCATATGGATAAATAGTAAAAACAAAAGAAATTCCATACGTTAGCATGGATAGTAAAAGGCAAGCAGACCATACGTAGGCATGGATAATAAAGCAATAAGAAATTCCATACGTAAGCATGGAAAGTATTTAGACAAAGAATTTCCATATGTCAGTACGGATAGTAAAAGGCACAGTAGACCATTTGTTAGCATGGATAATTAGATAGTTCACACGTCAGCATGAATATAAGATAACAAGAAAAAGAGACATACGTCAGCATGAAAAGAAAAATCAAGTGAAACCCATACGTCAACATGGATAGTATAAGACAAGAAGAATCCATACGTCAGTATGGATAGTAAAATATAAGAGATCCATACGTCAGCATGGATAGTAAGATAAAGAGATCCATACATCAGCATGGATAGTGGAAGCAGGTTGAAACCATACGTCAGCATGGATTGAAAAAACATTAATTCCATACGTCAGCATGGATAGTAAGAAACATAAATTCCATACGTTAGCATGGACAATAAAGCATAAAAAATCCATACGTCAGCATGGATATCAAATCAACAACAGAAAAATCCAAACGTTAGCATGGATAATAAAACAAAAATACACATGGGATAAGTAAGTAATATAAACAATGCAAAAATGCTACTAAAAAATAATAAAAAATACATAGTATGTCCATAAAAATTTACTATTAGTATCTATATAAATTAATTGTCCCCAGAGGCACTGACAACAAAGACGATTGTAGGGGATGGCGGTGGGTTTGAAATTCTAGATATAATTTTTCAAACAAGAACTATGCTCTGCACATGAAAGGAACAAAGAGGTTATTGAAATCTGAATTATTTAAATCCCAATTAAAGTTGTAACATAGCAGTTGACCTTCATGCCATACAATATCTAGGCCTAGAGAATCTGACCCTTTGGATGTGTTGGCAATGGACATGGTGTGTTGATTAGAGGTTTTCATCTGACACATAGCTGAAGTATGCAGTGTTGAACTGCAGAAAGAACAGGAATTTACTTTGGAACCAGCACAGATTTTTTGGCATAATTCAAAGTCACCCTTTGACTAATCAATTTTAAGATTATGCTGAAGAAGCATAGTTACACATTTTGCAGAAAACATTCTGTGATACTCGAAAAACTTGTATGGCCAAATTTTAGCTGTTTCTACGATGTGGGCCAAATAGAGTTCCAATTCCTCTCCCCTAGATGGAAAAGCAGAGCACATTATCCTTTTGAAACGGCCAAGTTAGGCATCAATCGGTCATCATTTTTTGAAGTTTTCCTCTTAACAGGAATTTCATAATTTGGTATTGATAGGGAGTTTAAGTTCACATCTTTACCTGTGATAATATTCTGTCTGATTTCCGGCGATAATCATATCCATATTGCTGATAGATGAAGCTGGCACACCAAACGATTTAACGGAGTATACTGGCATAATTCTGTACGAGTCAATTTGAGCGAGACAGTTTGTTGACAGTGCCGTTTCAGCCATTGGGGTTGTTATAGAATGGGGGATGAAGGATGCCGCCATAGCTGATTGTAGATTGAAAGATGGTGTTGATGTTTCTTGTAACATACTCTGTTTGCTATTAACTTGTTTAAGAGTTTGTTGACATAGTTCTATAGTGTTTATCAACATGTTGTTGACTTGGGCGGAAGCTGCCCCTTGCAGATGCACAGACATCAGAGTATTTATGTCTGGATTAATCCGCGGCAATGTATTTGAAGCAGAATTTATATTTGCTGAATTTACACTTTCTTCTATAACACGGTTGGGATCATCGTTTGCTGGAATATTTTTGTCAGTTGAATTGTCTACAGAACCATTATTTGTGACGATAATAGTTGGATTGTCTGAAGAGTCAGGACTATTTTGTACGACATTTTGCATGTTTCTCCTGTTGTCTACATTGTCTAAATACAATTTTCTGAGCGCACTATTATTCAATTGAATAGAAATGTTTATGTCCAATTCCTTTAACGAATCCTTTAATTGCAAACTTGTCCAGAGAGAGCCGTGGTGTAGTGGTTAGTGCATCGGACTACTAACACAAAGGTTCTTGGTTCGATTCCCGTTCCGGGATGAAAATTTCAGGGACTGAATTTTTGGCTCTCCCTTGACACCATTTGCAAGTATGGTCTTGAGGAAACGATGATAGTCCGTCGGAAGGGGACGATAAATGGCTGACCCCGTGTTAAGAGAGAGCCATATCTCTTGCATGTTAAAGGCACCCTTGTAGATTTCGAAAAAGAGCAGGCCAATGCCGCTACAAGGCAGCACTCGCACCCACAAAATGGAAAGGGATTAATATAAGTTGCAAAACTGGTTTCCCAATCCACTATAAATAAATATGTTTAAACTAAACTTGTCCAATTAGCAGGATTAGAATTGTCAATATGGCTTCTGGTCCTTACACGTCTGGAGGCCATGATAAATTCCAATATTTATAAAAGTTTCTTTCTAAACTTGACTAGCACATAATTGATATGTCAAAATAGACTGCAATCACGATATATACGATAAATCCAAATTTAATATGAATAAATAAGTGAAATGTACACAGTTGATGAAATTCTAGATATAAATTTTCAAACGATAACTCTGCACATGAAAGGAACAAAGAGGTTATTGAAATCTGAGACGTCTTGTACATTGTACCAAAGTGAGGCTGGAATGACCACTCGGATGAAATTCCTTAAGAGGGGCACCAGGGGGTAATAACAGCTATAAACTATAATTGCCATTTAACTAGCACTTTAAAAATCTGACTTGATCAGTGTGTCTGTCTAGAACAAAATAGGTAACACATTCATATCACATAAATATGTTCTTGTTCTTAATATGCATTACATTTCAATCCATCATCATCATCATCATCATCATCGTTGATACTAAATGTTTGATTGTAATTATTTGTTCTGACAGTCAGGAGAAAGATACCACTTTAGCATTTACCATGTAGAGAGACTAGCCTGTTCATCCAGCTTGTTTATAGAAACCACCAACTTCCAGTTCATAACTGACCCGGAAGATGAACCTCCTAGAGATTATGTGGTATCCTTGGATGAAGATTTCCATTTGAATGGCATAGTAGCTGAACTCGCTTTGTCTGATATTTTCTCTCAGGGTCCTCCATTTGATATAAGTATATTGAGAGGTATAAAACTTATTTTATTATATCCCTTCAATCCTTTCATGATGTAATGCCACAATAACATATCCTGGGGTACAGTGGGAGTGTTGAATACTGTGGATTCATTATTATTCGTTGGATACCAATTTTCGTGGATTTCGTGGCTATGGGTGCACCACAAAATCAAATGTTCAACGAATGACAATTTTTCGAAAAACTTGTATGCAGGCATTGGCAAAACCACGAAATCAAATATACACGAACATATAAGTTTTCCTCAATCCACGAAAATTGGTACCAACGAAAATAAATGAATCCACAGTATCAAGTAAATGTATTTTTATTCAAATGGAATTTACGGCTAAGTTTTAACCAAATTGATCTTAAAAATAACACATAATATACAAGGTTGATGCTGATTAAAAGTTTAAGGTTTTTTATCTAAGTTATTCAGTAAAAGTGTTTTCAACCATGGAATTGATAGCTGTCACCATCCAATCAAAATTGTTGTTTCATGCCTAATTGCATTAGAATATGGAATTAAATGATGAATTATTCCTCATATTTCTGGACTTTGAAAATTTAATCATTTTTTTACATTGACTAGTCACAAAATATTGCAACCAATAGATATAGGAAGATGTGGTATGAGTGCCAATGAGACAACTTTCCATCCAAGTTACAATTTATAAAAGTAAACCATTATAGGTCAAGGTAGGGTCTTCAACACGGAGCCTTGGCTTACACTGAACAGCAAGCTGTAAAGGGCCCAAAAAATTACTAGGGTAAAACCATTCGAATGGGAAAACCAACGATCTAATCTATATATAGGCCATTTGAAATTTGATTCATTATTTTATCTTGTACAGGAAATGAGGCCCGTCATTTTACCGTGAAAGATGATACAACGACATCCAGGACAGCTGCTGTGGCACCAGCTGTAGTACCACCAACATACACTACCATTGATGGACTGTCATATGTAGGTAAGGAAAAACACATGATAATTATATGGTGAACTTTTAAAATATATAATTATAGAAAATAAAGACATCAACACCCATGTTATACTGCTAGATTATATTTATATGTTTCACCACATGAGTGGCGTCATTAATAAAAATTATGCCAGTGTCATATGGTATTTTGAACCCCCTTAAAAGTGAACCAAGGTTCAAAATACCATGCGGTATATATTTATAATACTCCAAGAAGTAGTTTGTATGTATTTAATTTGCTTGAAAAGATATTTGAAAATTTTACTTTGCGATGGTATTTTGACCCCCCTCCCTACCATGGTACATGGATATTGAACCCACTTCTAAAGACCTTTAATTTAAAAAATTCTAGCTCTTGTGTGTAGTAATTATACTCCAATAAGTAGTTTGTATGTATTTTCTTGCTTGAAAAGATGTTTTGAAAATTTTACTTAGCCATGGTATTTTGATCCCCTGTCAATTTCAAAATTCTCCCCTACTATAGACCTTTACTTTCAAAAATTCTGGCAATTCTAACTCTTGTATATAGTTATAATACTCCAATAAGTAATGTGTATGTATTAAACTTGCTGGAAAAGATATTTTGAAAATTTTACTTTGCCATGGTATTTTGACCCCCTGCCATGGTATATTGAACCTCCTGCTATAGACCCTAAAAGACCAAACAGCCTATTGTTTATGCGCATCAACTTACGCAACTTGGTAGTGACATAAAAGCTCTATGACGTTGTTTCGTTCAATGAAAAAACCATCAAATTATAACGTCCTATTTCACCTTTTTCACGGATTCCAACATGGTGTACGCTTAAAAAATACATCTTCCTAGAAAAGTGGAATTAAGCGTCGCGCTGATATCTCGTGGAAATTAAACACAAATGGATACAAAAGATACTACACTATCTGTAACCTCAACTCCGTTCTAATGAAAAAAATAAAATATAAAATTTTGAACTCGGCTTTTTGCATTTGCGCCGATCTTCATTTCACTTCACCGATTTTGTCTTTCATTTGCACTGATTGTGTACAGGTAAATTATAGGTGAAAGTTATTTCTTTATATATAAACCTCTTTCGGCCAGTTGTACATATGTTATGAATTATTTCAAAGCACACCAATACATGCAATAAATTCCCTAAAAATGTAAAACAATGATCTATTATCTGTTCTTGCCGAGTATTTATATGCCACACATCTGATCTTTTCTATACTTGTGGAACTTGCCAACAACGAAGTCCATCTTTTTCTTTCTTGTGTCAAAACAAAGTTCTCGAACAATATGACCAAAATTATCTTAAAGCATAAAGGGAACACTGTTTACATCTGTATATTACTAGTTTACATTCTAGTTTACTGCATGTACATGTATTTACTCGTATAGCAAATATAGTCTCGGGGCTAGTGATAAAAAAATAAAATAGACGCTATTGAAGGAATCAAATTGGCGCAAATAAAAGATCCAATTTGTTTTTTTTAAATCGGCGCAAATATCGTACGCCTGCGTAACTTTACACTGGAAAATTTTAATTCCTTGCGCTTAGAATTTACTTGTGTAATTTTTAAAATTGAGTATTCAGAAGGTCAGGCCAATAAACAATAATTTCTAGAAATTTTAACGTACTGGCAACGTATGCATGTTGAGATTAGCTTAAATCTGAATGATTCTCATAAAATAATGTCCGATCTTGCACTGAAGTTAAATTTTATATATACTGCTTAAATGACATAATTTTATAGTAAAAGTAACATTATGATAAAGCTACACTGTCGTTTGTCACTTGTTTCATTTCAAATTGTCTTAAGGAGAAATGATAAAGATTTCACCTAATCTCACTGAAGCTTACAGCTAATTTCCTATTGCATGTATAGCAAGACTTTGGTTAGCTTGCTTGCTTTGTATGTATATTTTGTATAATTATATTGGGATAACGTCCAATTGAATTTAAAATATCATATATAAACAGGTTTACATACCTATATATGAAGATGTCAATCTTAATTACAAAGCTTGAATAAACATTTGTAAAACAAAGCAAGTCAACCAAAGTTTTACTCTACAAGCATTAGGAAATTAGCTGTAAAGCAAAAAATATTAATAAAATTAATACTTATTGAATGTGAATTAAAATCAAAATTTACCGTGTTTAAAACTAAATTGTTGTAAATGTAATTTATGACAAAAACAATTGCTCCAAAAATAATATCCAACATAAATTTCTCACTTTCATAAAGCTACAATGCCGAAAAGATTGGAAACAAATTTTGATTTTCAATGCCGGCAATCTATACACATAACCATGTCTTTGTTTTAATTTCCAAAATGAGCAATTTAGATTCATAATATTGTATCCTGTCTTGAGAAATACTTTGTAGTTTTCAACGGAAAATTATTTCTTAGATTCTAAATTAATTTTTGAATTAAAAACTTTTGGTATATCATATTTACTGTCTCATTTAATCAAAACACGTGAGGTAAAAATAACTGGGATCGTATTTTATGATTGGTTAAATGGATGCAGAACGTTTTAGAATCAAAAACTTATATACCCATAATTTTAATTTCCTTATATTTTAAATATTCAGAATTAATGAATTCACAAATTAGAGTAGATGGAATAATTTGTATACACTCGTCTTAGTGGGGAAACATAATGCTATAAAGAAGACCATCTGTGTTTATGTCTGTCCGTCTGTCAACAGTAGCGAATGAGTGTGTTAGGGCAAACTTCTGAAATTGACGCAACAAACAAACCCACACATCTTGTCTAATATAGTCTGTAAGTAGCCAGTGCAATCATTCATTTATCTGTTTACTTTCAATAATTTTGCTAATGAGGGA
Source organism: Mytilus coruscus (assembly GCA_017311375.1). Lineage (NCBI taxonomy): Eukaryota > Metazoa > Mollusca > Bivalvia > Mytilida > Mytilidae > Mytilus > Mytilus coruscus. The sequence continues at coordinate 574 of JAASAO010001191.1, read as the reverse complement.
AAGAGGACAAAAACAAACTTTCCTATCAAAAGCAGCGTAAAAGGTTATTTCGAACAATTTTTCATTCCGACAGATGGTGTATCTGAAGGTTAATATTGTGCGGCAACAACATCATGATATCTGATACCGCACATACATGTGATGTCTTGTATTACTGGATAATAAAGTAGGTGAATATAGTTGTTATTCTTGAAAATTTAAATTTGGGTTTCAAACGTCCAACTTGCGATTTTTTTCAAACAGTTTGCCAGTAAGGAAAACTTGTACTATGACGTCAGATTCAATGTTCTGAAGAAAGACAACTCTTTTCTCCAAAACAAACGAGAAAAAAAACATGAAAATTACTCATAACTTTTTTGAAAGGTCGGTGCTTTATTTTGAAGAGTACACATGGCACTTTCCTTTTTGAAATTTTTATGAAGAAATCACTGGTAGATATTTTTTAATACTGAAAACGTTTTTCATTTTTACGTTTTATTTTTGGCGGGAATGAAATAAATCATATTTTTAAAGATCAAAACAATAAGAGTCTGAAACTCTTGAACCTGTATTTGATAGACACAAATCTACTCTA
>JAASAO010002751.1:0-21282 GCA_017311375.1 Mytilus coruscus | reverse complement strand
TGTATCGACTTATTTGCAAGGATTATAAATAAATGTCATAGTTACAAAGCCATGAAGTTTCTTCAATATCAAAATATTGATACAAAATGTTCACCTTTAATATGATATTCAAAACTTAATTTGAATAAACGATATATGTCGATAAGACAGCATTTCAACTACAAAAAGGGTAAGATAACTACAAAAGAGAAACAGAAACGAGCTTCCTGAGTTTAGAGACACTTGGAAATGTAACGGTTTTTAATGTGGTTTTAAGCTTTTAAATCTTGAAATTACTAGTGATCAGAAAACGACCTTGCAATACCTTCCTGATGAAGGTAAATTCAGAAAAGCGCTTCGTACGAATGAAATTTATACTGTTGTTTCGTTAATTTTCTTGGCACTTCAGCATTTTTATATAATAACACCTTTTACAATGTATGTGAAGTTAGCAGCAGGTTCGTTATTCGATATTCGATATTCAATATCCAACTGGCTGCTAGCAGTCGGTTCGATATTCAAATTTAGTTGAAAATCATAAAATAAAAATATTCGATAACATTAAAAGCATGATTGTCATAGTTAAAAGGAGTGAAAAGATATGTAGGAAATCGTTTTATAAACAAAACAAAACCGATCACTCTAGAAACATTTAAAATAAAAATAGAAATATTTATGGAAAGCCCCCAAAAAAAAAAAATATATTAGTGAAACCTACCGGAGACCGCTTAAATGACGGCGAGACGCCCCTGATATGTTCAATGTCCATAAAATTCGACGATATCTTAGACTATGTATATATCAAGATGGTATCAAAAGGATACAAACGAGAACAAAATGAATTTGGGTAAACTTCTTAATTGTCTTCTATGTTTAAGGGTTTATATTCGACAGCTTGAAGGGGTCATAAAACGATTTCCTACATATCTTTTCACCCTTTTAACAACAGTGGAGATCACTTCTAACCTCTCATTAGAATTGTCAGAATAATCTGTCATAGAACTGTTCTAACCTGTCCTAGAACAGTTCTACCTAGAACAGTTCTACCCTAGAACTGTTCTAAGTAGAACTATCAGAATCAGTTCTAGGTAGAACTGTCAGGATCAGTTCTAGGGTAGAACTGTCTAAAACTGTTCTAGGTAGAACTGTCCAAATGAGTTCTAATCGTAGAACTGTCAGCAGAACTGACTAAATCAGTCAGGACTGTAGACCAGTTCTAAATGACGTCACTGCAGTAAGGGCACTTTAGAATTTAGAAGAAAAAATCAGTTCCAATTACTTTACTATATAAAAGCAGATTTTCTATATTTTTACTGATTAAACGTTACATGTACAAATATCAAAATGGATAGAAAGGTTATCCAACTCATCGGAGAAATATTTTATAAGATTGCATATAAACATCATTGTTTGCGTTTCTTCGTTCCCTGTTTTAACAGTCTCTTCCTAAATATAACTCTGCATTTAATTCATGGAATTTTAATCGTAATTTACCTTGTTTGCCTTGGATTTACATTCATGATTTAAGATTCTGTTTTGACAAATGTTCAAACGAAAATTGTACAGTGGATGAATTATGGCATATTAATGAAAAAAGTGTTGTATAACGTAAAAAAACAATGTACATTTGCACCATCTCGTCAATTTAGCCAGACTTATCCATAACGATTATAAATGATATCTGGGAGTCTGGAACGTCAGAAAAATATACTCGATCTGAACATGAATGAAACATTTGCCACTGGACGTTAGGCTACAAACAAAATCAATCATTTTTCTTTCCCTGCTTCAAATTATATTAACAGTATACTATTCCAAGAAGAGAACTTCTCATACATTTGTACATGTACTTTTCATTTTTAAAATAAAGTACATGTATATGAATCAGTCATGTGAGTGTTGGATGATGCTGTTAAATAGTTTTGTTTAAAAAACAAACCATCACGAACTACTGACTCAAAAAGTCACTTTAGTGACGGTTCATTATTATGGATACAGAGAGGAAATTATGGCACGCTAAATTGATCTGGACAAAATTTTTAGATATGGTATACATTGTGTTCCAAAGTTGGTGTCATCTTTATCATACGATCCGTCCTGACATAGAAATATTATTGGTTTACAATGAGGCCAAGGACGTATAACTAATATACGTCCTTGAATGAGGCCATATATATTTATTTGATAAAGTGTAAATATGTTCAGTTTTGGTTGATGCGGTCAAATAATTTTGTTAAAACGAATCAGTCTGATATATTGAAACTACTGAAATTTGTTTACGATTCAATATTTTGAATAAAAGAGGACATGCTGGTACTCTAAATTGATGTGGAAATTTTTCCAATATTGCTGTCATTTGAATTATACAATCCATCGTGATATGTAACTATAAGTGATTTACTATGCGGCTATATATATATATTAAGATTTACATAATAAAGTGTAAATATGGTCAGTTTTGGTTGATGCTGTCACATATGGTCAGTGTTGGTTGATGCTGTCAAATATGGCCAGTTTTGGTTGATGCAGACAAATAATTTTGTTATATGAGTGAGTCTGAGATATCAAAACTACTGAAATTAGTTTACGATTCAAAATTTTGAATAAAAAGAGGACATGCTGGCACTATAAACTGATGCGAGCATAATTTTGTAGTCATTGTTTTCCAATATTGCTTTCATTTATATTAAACAATTCATCCTGATATAAAAATATAAGTGATTTACTTTGCGGCTATTAAGATTTACATCATGTACATAATAAAGTGCAAATATGGTCAGTTTTGGTTGATGCGGACAAATAATTTTGTTATACCAGTCAGTCTGTGGTATTAAAACTACTGATATTTGTTTATGATGCGATATTTTGAATAAAAGAGGACATGCTGGCACTCTAAATTGATGCAAACGAAATTAGGTAGCATTGTGTTCCAATATTTCTATCATTTGTATTATACAATCTATCCTTGCATAAAAATATTACAGATTTACTATGCGACTATAAGAGTTACATAAAAGAGCAAATATGGTCAGTTTTGGTTGATGCGGTCAAATATGGTCAGTTTTGGTTGATGCTGTCAAATATGGTCAGTTTTGATTGATGCAGACAAATAATTTTGTTACATGAGTCAGTCTGAGATATGAAAACTACTGATATTTGTTTCTGATGCGATATTTTGAATAAAAATAGGAAATGGTGGCACTCTCAATTGATGCGAAAAAATTTGTGGTCATTGATTTCCAATATTGCAGTTATTTGTATGCTACAGTCCTCTTGACCTAAAATTATAACTGAATTACTGTGCAGCTATATAGATTTACATAAAAAAAAGCAAATGTGGTCAGTTTTGGTTGATGCGGTCAAAAGATTTTATTACACAACTCAGTCTGAAGTATGAAAACTACTGATATTTGTTTACGATTCGATATTTTGAATAAAAAGAGGACATGCTAGCACTATAAATTGATGCGAACAAAATTTTGTGGTCATTGTTTTCCAATATTGCTGTAACTTGTAGTATATTGCAGTCCCTCTTGACCTAAAATTATAACTGAATTACTGTGCAGCTATATAGGTTTGCAGAAAAAGAGCAAATAATATCAGTTTAGATTGATGCGATCAAAAGATTTGTGTTAAACAGGTCTGTCCGAGGTATGAAAACTACACGACTCAATATTTTGAATAAAAGAGGACATGCTAGTACTATAAATTCAGTGCAAACAAAATTTTGAAGTCATTGTTTTCCAATATAATTGCTGTCATTTGTACAATACATCCTTGCCTAAAAATATAACTGGATTACTGCAGTGTGCGGCTAAATGTATATAGATTTACATGATGAAGAGCAAATATGGTCAGTTTAAGTTTAATTTAAAACATATTTATTCATAATACATGTAATAGTGGATTGGGAAACAAGTTATTACATTTGGTTAATGAGGTCAGATAATTTTGTTATGTGAAAAAGCCATCCTGACTCCCGGAATGACAAATGTAAAACAATTCAAATAATAATGCCCCCCTCCCTAATCTTCTTCTCTTGTAGCTCCCTCCTATTGTAGGAGAACCACCGTCCTTGTGTAACGGCGTAGAGTTTTAAAATCCCAACATCATAAGAACACTCACATATTACGGAATAGTTATATATATACACACAGATGTAAATCTTATCACACGCTATTTACATTAAGTCATCAGGTTAAGAAGGATCCCTATAATCGTTTGATATTTACATTGATTAAAGGAATATCTGTCACTACTGTTACATCTTTTAAGTCAATCACAATAGCTCCTGCCCATAATCTGCGGTAATTACGAATTGTCGGCCAATAGAGTCGTTCGCTTTTGGTATAGTTTGTAGCATAAGCCTCTTGAGATTGTTTCTATCCGAGTTTTCTCTGTATTTTTGAGAAAGTGGAAAACGAACAGTCAATGATCAATCTAGCTAAATACTCGTTGTTATAGAACAATTCATGGAATGATGTCTCATCATTCTCTCCTCTCAAGCATGTTCGGACAAAGGTTTTAACTCCTGCAAAATGGTGATCTAGTTGTTTTCAGCACTGTACATTTAATCAAAAGTGAATCATATTCTCCGTCTCAATATGACATAACTGACAAATTGGTGACACTTCTGACTTTGAATGTTTTGCTTTTGAACTTTGCAGTACGATTGTTCCCACTGCAATTTTGGCTTTTAAGTGTGCCATAATTATTGCGAACGGTTCATTACCACAGCTTGTCCAGATGTTGTGTGGTTTTCCTGGTACTGTATCACTTAAGTTCAGATATTTAAAAGTAGATTTATTCTCTGATTCTTGTTGTAGAGTTAAAATGAAATGACTGTTAATAGTTTGATTGACCAGCTTGTTCCAAGTTTCTTTTATTGGTGGGTTGTCAGTGAGATCATGAGGAGAAGGTAAGTTATATTGATCCGCAATTTCGGCTACTTTTGGAAACCAGCTTCCAGAGCTGATGGATTTCATGGCAAGCTGCAGGATCGCAATATCTTTTCCACTGATTCGTCGTTCCTGATGATATTCCCGAATGTTTTAAGGATTTTCTTGTGAATTTCACCTATGATAAGGATTCGTCCTAGTAGAAGGAGAGATGCTGAGTTAGCTGTTCTTATTGGAAGGTGTTGGATTTGTTTGATGAGTTTCCTATGGTACACCTCTAGTTTCTCCATGTCATTTCTTGAAATGTTTATTACATCTAGGCCATACAGCAATCTGGGTATCACATAAATCTGAATAAGGTGTGCTGAAACATGAGGATTTACACTGTTTAGCCCGTGGAGCCCTGCACCCATTAGAGAGTAAGCGGTCTTTCTAGCTGTAATCACTGCTTGCATATCACCTCCTTTGAACCTGATTTCGATGTAGAGTCCCTCTCAATTCCTAGATGAACAGCTGATTCAGAAGTTGATAACTCTTTGTTGTTTAGTGACCATGATCTATTTTCCTTGTCGTTGAGTACTATAGAATCGTCGACTTTTGTTCACTTAGTAAATATCTCTGTTTGTTCGCATAATATGCTTGTACGTCTAACATTGTTTGGAGCTCAATGGGGCTCTTCGATATGAATGTGACATCGTCGGCCACAGTTGGGATGCCGCAGTAGGTACATCCAATATATGCCCCCAATTGGTTTTTCTCAAATGTCTTTAACAGTTTATTAATAAAAATTTTGTAAGCAGTGGGTGACCATACGCCCCCCTGTCTCACTCCTTGCTGTTCTTGGATAGTTCTTGAGATGTTTCCATTCCATTTTATTTTTGATGTAACTTCCTCGTACCTGTTTTTGAAGAATAGCCAGTTGTCCCCACGTAGTCCAAAGTTTTACATTTCTCTCCTAATACTAACGGCCTAATTTATGTACAAAAATGAACGAAAACAAATAATTTATGTAACACATCCGAACAAAAGAAAATCACTGAATTACAGGCTCCTGACTTGGAACAGGCACACACATGCAGAATATGGCGGGTTAAACATGTTCTCTTGATTAAAAATCTGAAATAAAACCGTCAAAATAGCAAACCTCTATATAATATTAATCGCTATTTTGCCGAAGCCTTAATATTTAGACAAAGAGTTCTTAAAACTTATAAATCAATTCTAGCCGTAGAATTTATAAATCAATTCTAGCCGTATAATTTATAAATCAATTCTAGCCGTATAATTTATAAATCAATTCTAGCCGTAGAATTTCAATTTGTAATCAATTCTAACCGTAGAACTGTTCTAGAAGGAGAACTGTCTAAAACTGTTCTAGGGTAGAACTGACCAAATCAGTTCTAGGTTAGAACTGTTTTGCTAGAACTGACTAAAGGTGTCAGGCTGACAGTTCTACGTACTGTCCTAGAACAGTTCTCCTGACAGATTCTGACAGATTCAATGAGAGGTTAGAAGTGATCTCCACTGTATGACAATCATGCTTTTAATGTTATCGAATATTTTAATTTTTATGATTTTCAACTAAATTTGAATATCGAACCGACTGCTAGCAGCCGGTTGGATATTGAATATCGAATATCGAATAACGAACCGGCTGCTAACTTCACATATCTTTTACATACTATTTGCTGTAATTGTCTTTGTTTGATCCATACACACGCACCCATATGCACGCTGTGCATTTTATATGTTTTTTTTATATTATCCTTCTGTAAACAAACAAGCAAAATTCACTGCACTCACATATTATTCTCCTAAAATCCATTAATGGCTGAACTCCTTTCAAATCTTTATTTATTAGTTCAAAGGAAGAAGTAATGTACAAAAGTCAAAATATAGCAACGCAAAAATTAGCTATTCATTTTTCTTAACATACATGACACATTTTCCACTTTATATCGCATACAAAATTGCCTATATATTGACAAATTATAGTATTTCTGGTTTCATTTCAGATCGCTTACAATTAAGCCCTGTAACTATTTTAAGAATGCATGGAAAGCTAGATCTGATATTATTGCTTAGTTATATTATATTATTGTATTGTTCTCTGCTATCAGTCTTTTGTCACAGTGTGTATTTATTATGTATTGCCATAGTATGTCATGTATGCTCTTGCAAATAAAATATTCATTCATTTAATTTTGATACCGTTAAGAGTTGAAATAGTTTTATTTTACTTACTTTACACATTCAATTTATATTATTAAACGACATGAGTTGTAGATTGGTTCGAAGGTCACTTTGAATAGAAACATCCATATCTAAGCAAAAGACAGAAACGAAATTGATCGTGGAAAAGCAGGCATACATATTTAGGCTTTGAATATTAGAAAAAAGCAAATTTGAGACAGAAGACGTCAGATTAAAAAGGGTTATAAGTCATAAATTGTAAAGCCAGGAGAAATTTAGAGATCGGTTAGGTCATTTCAAACATGGTTACCTTCTTTATTCATTTGATATGTTGTAGGTGTTAAATTTATGCATCCCAGAACATGATGACATCTGCAATAAAATTGATTAGAACTCAATCTAGTTGTATTTTCTTTCGAAAAGCATATCGATTAAATTTCTACACACATACTTATCCGTACAATATTTAGGAGTCACATTACAAAATCAACATTCGCTAGTATTATTTTACTTGAAGTCACCTCTTTAGCAAAATATTTGACGCTAAACGTTTATGTTGTGAATAGTTATTTTACTAATGCCAACAATTTAATCAGGGTTATACACACAAAATATAGTAATGCTGTTTTCTAACCAATGATAGCAATTCCAGAATTCCAATTGATCGTTCCTGATGAAGGTAAATCCAGAAAAGTTCTTTGGATGCATCAAAGTTATACAGTGCTATTTTCTGAGTAATTTCCATTTGTTTTATTATAAAAAATCTGTTTACTTTGCAGCTGTGAATAAAAAACATACTTAATAGATACCTAGAGAAAATGGAACTAAAAAAAAAATCCAGAAAGTTTAGACGAAAGACTGACAAAATTAAGACAACAATCAAAGGTCTTTCCACCTACAGATTCACACTAATTCTTATTGATCATTTATATATAAGTTGAAATAAATTTGAATAAAGTTATGAAAGAACATTATTTTTTTTTAAGTCACTAGGTGTCATTGCAATATTTTAAGGTCTAAATCAACCGAATATTTATCCCGAGTATTTATAAATTGTAAATAAATTAAAAACAAATATCAAAGAACTGCCATAAGCACCAAGTTCTCAGAGAAAACTACAACAACAAACAACATTGAGGTACGAGATTCTTAACTTGGGACAGGCACATCAATACGTGTTTATATGTTTATATACAGTTATTTTTATTTGTTTCTTATATCTTAAAAATGAGAATGGAAATAGGGATTGCATCAAAGAAACAACAACCTGACCAAAGAGCAGAAAACAGCCCAAGGCCACCGATGGGTCTTCAACACAGCGAAAAATCCCGCACCCGGTGGCGGGCTTCTGCTGGCCCCTAAACAATAATGTATACTAGTTCAGCTAATTGACGTCACTTTTCACCCATTCTATACTAGTATATTATATTGATGAGTAGATTAACAAAACGTACACAAAAGAGCACACAATGAAAATCAGTAAAGGAAAGCACATAACTTTAAAATAATGGTATACTAGAAAAGAATAATACACAATATCAAACCGTATTAAAGAATGCTCTCTGTTACTGAAAGCAAGTTAAAAAATGATGTCATCCATCACCCTAAAATCGGGTTTTAAAAGAAGATCTCTTACATCAACATCAAAATAGTATAAATAGACAAGACCTTGTGCAATGCCAAAAAAAAAAAAAAAAAAAAAAAACTATATAGAAAACAAAAGAAACGTTTAAGTTAAACATCAAGAAATCATAGAACTGATATTTATCACCAAAATATCAGGCAATGTGATTGAACAACAACAGTATACCTGTAACCTTCACCAATAAGTCTGTTAGACTAAAAAGAGAACATTGGAGGGTATGCCTGGGCTTGTTTCATTTTATACATGTACAATGACAGGTTTCAAACCAGGAATCTTAGAAACCCATGAAGCGTTTCGTTTATTAACTTTATTAACTGATCTGCGACATACACCGTCTTTTCCAAAGACAAATGAGAAGAAGAAAATCCCTGCTATAAAGAATAAAATATCTCGGTAAAAAGTTTTAACTTTTTTATTTCGATAATATACTTAACAACAAAATAACACACCACATCTTGCCATATATACTGTGGTAGTTTCGCAAATTCTTGTTTTGTCTACAAATTGGTAGAAATCTGGTATATTTTGATTATAACCATGACATTAATCCAGAGTATACATGTGTATCGACATTTTCATTTAAATGGAATTTCAACCAAAAAGTAAACAATCTTAGATAATTTAATTTCAAATTTACCGTCTGACCATTAAACAAGAATTGAAAATCAATGTTATGTTCGTTGCTTTCAAGTGAAAAGATACACACGACTATAGTTTTCCAAAAAATTTGGCAACATTCTTTTGTGATGAACATGTGTTTTCATAGATGTAAAAATAAAATCAAGAAAATCTCTTTTCGCAAAATTGGTGTTAAAGATTTCAGAAACGTTGTGTTAACATTTTATCTCATTTCAACCACTTTTAAAAAGTTATATATATACACCACTGAAATCTGAACTCCAAAGAAATTAATGAAGGTACATTTCTTTTGTTGTTGAATATATAAAACACGGGAATTATTTGAAACATAATAATGGTATTACATAAACATAAACAAACAATTGTCGGATATCCTTAATTTAAACTAATTCTAATGAACCATTATGATACAGACTGAAAGTAAACACCATGTCTATTGTTTTATAATTTCGCAGAGGAGCATTAATCTGTTTGTGTTTAATAAGTTCCGCGATAGTATAGCATCATTCCAGCATCGCCTGCATATGGAGTATATATCTCCGAGCTGACCATGGAAATGATCTATTTGTTCTTTCCACAATCGCATTTTCTTCGATTGTAACATTACGAAATGCAACTTATCATCTGCTTTTACTTGCATGAGCAACATAACGGATGTAATTAAAGAACTGCGCACCTTTAGAATCACCCCGCATATTGTTAGGGTCGAGCTACTCAATCTGTTACTTTCGGGTCTATCTACAAAGATAACCTTTGGTTTTTATGTTTCTTAGGAGATAACTGTATTGTATTTTAAGTTTGGCTTGACGAAATACGTCGGTTCGGACGCCATCACGAGTTGGTTGGCCGTTATGAAATATCTGTTTCACAGATGATGACGGATATGTTCCAGTCGTCGTAACCACAATCTCGTCCTCCTTTTTCTGAATATGACCTACCGAATTAAACTTATCACCGGATTTGTTTTAACATGAGCAACAAGAAAGGTGCAACATTTTGTGCTAGATCTACTTACCCCTTCGAGCACCTAAGGTCACCCCGGTTTTAGTTGGGTTCGTGTTACTGAGTCTTTAGTTTTCTATGTTGTGTTTTGTATACTGTTGTTTGTCTTTTGGTCTTTTCTTTTTTCTGCCATGTCGTTTGTCAGTTTATTTTCGACTTATGAGTGTGAATTTCCTTTGATATCTTTCGGCTTTCTTATACTGGCGTAAAATAAGTTTATCTGGCGACGCGTCTTAAAATTCATTCCAAACGATTTAGACCACCTTTGATTATCTATCTTCATTTTATTTTGTGCACCTTAAAATTACTCCAGTCAACCGTACCATTGCTTTATGTGGTGCACTTTAATCTTCAGAGCGATATACATTAAGAGGAAACATGCTTACATGTGCATGATCAATATCGGCCGTTTCAAAATTTAATTAAGCCCATAACGGACGGTCAAACTTGTAAAATACAAAACTGGTGCCAATTTAGCCTTATACACATTCCCGCTTTACATCAATCTCCGGGTCAGAGATCATATTTGTTTCGTTCTATACTACTTAAACTACACTGAATATGTGCTCCAATCGAAAAAAAAAACTCTGGACCATTAAATAAGAAAAATTCAAATAATGTAATAATACTCGTTATGATCATTGAAATCAAATAAATGGAATACCGACATAATTATTTTAAAATACACTATTAAAATGAAAATTACTTGCAGGACATTAGATAAAAATCCATTTAAAATAAGTCTATATTGAAATGTATGGCTGGGAATATCGAAAAAATATATTCTCTTATATCGCATTTCGATTTAAAAACAAAACGGATATATGCTACCATAAAACATGTGTACACTTGAAGTGTTTAGTTTCACTATGAAACGTGTACGCGGACTTTCTATTGAAAGAAAATGCAATATCTTATTGAAATCTTCAGATATATACTACTATTGAATTAATTGCCTGTACTCTAATTGGCCGATAGATTTTCCGTATGCAGTGACCTGAACCACGATACTTTTGTTAGTACTTTGGCAACCGCACAGCGCAAGTGCGAGGAAAACCCGTGATGAAAGAAAAGTTAAACAAACGTGTAAGTTAGATAGTGTTAATTGATTCTGAAAGACACATTTAACACATCAAATCATTTTAAAACAACTGTTGTGACAAAGTTCAGTGAATGAATAAAAACGCATGGGAAATATTGGAAAAAAATCAAGCATCGGTCTTTTGCATGTCTATCATATCACTTATTTTCACGTGCTCCATAATTCTGTATTGATTGTTTATTGAGGTCACGATCGGTAAACTTTAGCAATATAACCCGAAAGTTAATTAGCAGGAAAGTTTTCACTGAATGAAATATTATGTTGTTATGCGATAATAATCATTATGATTATTTACCTTGGCCTTATTTGTTTTGTGTGGCCTTATAAGATGTTTACATATTAAGTGTTTACAAAACAATGTTATAATTGTGCAGTTTAGAAATCACCAGAACAATCATAGATACTGATGGAATGATTAGAACTTTCTATTTGACTAACATAATAATTCCAGAATAATCATAATCTACGATGCGTAATTTAAACTTCTACAATGTTCTAGAAGTTTCCGTGACAACTATATATTAACAGACACGGAAATAAGTTAAGACTTAAATATACTTAGATTCTCAGAAGATCTCTTGAGTTGTTGGTTTGACACTTTTATTTACGTTAACTACATCATACTAGATTGGACATATTCCGTTACAGTTAAGAGAAGAATTCCGGATAAAGAAATGACAAAGGATCGGACATATATTTTAACTGTTAAGTTGACATTTCTATTTGTGTAATATTTCTTGTAAGATTGTATAATAAACCATTATCTTGTTAAATTATATTATTGATTTGTGTCTTTTGTTGGCTACAATTTAAAGGTGATTTCTGGCCGTAACAGTGTGTCGAATTTACGTTATGAATTTCGTAATAAATGTTAAAAATATCGTGCATATCTTCTAGGACTTTGTTTAGTTTATATACATACATTGGTTCAATAATTTCTTTAACATTATAATTGCTAGAAACTCTTTTCATATGATATCAACTAGCTGAGATCCAAAATTTCACGATTTATACAGAATAAAATGGCATCCACAGAAAATTGAAATATACGTGTTGATAATTTCAATTGTATTAATTAAATCGTAAACTATTTAGGTTTGGTCATTAAATTCAGTTAGATAGGTGTTCCAATTTTGCAACAAGGAAATAATGACTTCGAGGAAACACCGAGTTTAGAAAACAATATAAAATGCAAGTCAGAATATAAATGTAGAAATATATCATTTAAAGAAATGCAATATAAGTGAATAATGTTCATTAAACTTATGGAGTTTCTGGTTGATATAGTGATGTATATCCGTCCTTATCCATTATTTTTGTGTGTTTCGTCCCAATTTCCTCCCTTCATCCCTGCAGAGAATCTACGTATTTGCATTATTGTTGATAGTTTTCGTTCTGAATATGCATCTAATAATTTCTACGAGACATTAAGCAATCGATCAATCAATCAATCATTCAATCATTTAGTTTGAAACACCCATCCCATACTTCGCATTCATATTCCAAAATGATTTTATTTTAGTTTCCTCGTTACATTTACTTGTTTTAATATAGACTTTGTAATATTAGCTATATGGCTGGTCCAGTTTCCACCTGATGAAAGTGTGACACCTAAATGCTTGTGACAGTTAACAGTTTCAACGTTTTGCCATTAAAAAAGTATTCATTTCTGGTGGTTTTAAACATTTGTTATTACCAATGCTTTGGTGTTATTTGGATTAAAATCTACCAGCCATTTTTGACCCATTCATTTAAACTAAAAGGTCCTTTTAATATCACTTTCAATTGTTTGAAAGATGCTACCAGAATATTAAAAACGGTGTCATCTGCAAATAAACGGGATAGGTTATGGAGATTATCTGTAATGTCATTAATATATAATAAAATAAAAACACAGAGCCCAGCGGAACTCCTGCCTTGATTTCGCCTTGAGTTGAAAATGCATTGTTTCTGAAAACAACTTGATGTCTGTTGGCTTGTAGTCTAGTCAAAATAGATGAAAATGTGGCCAACCTCAAAAAATTGCAACAGAATTATTTTTAGTATTTTTCATGTCTAACAGGCTTTCTTTGTAACATACTAAAAGTCTACCAAGATATCTGAGTGGAAACATGGATTTTTGGGTGAAATGGCAAAATTTGTCAAAATAGTGAAAAACTGGGAAAAGCTTGTAAAACATTTATTCTGTAAGATAATCATTGCAAACCAAAAGTTTTACAACAGTATGTACAGTGTTTATGAAATGATTTAAAAAATGTTTTTTTTTTTTTACAAACATGAAATTTTAGGTGAAAACATCAGATTTTGTTGGAATTTGAGATTCACAAAGAACGAATTGATTACAAAACAGACAGGAAAAATATAAAAATGGTAATAGAAGTTCATTTGATATTTCAAAAGACAAAACCTTTATTATCATCATTTCAAAACTTTACAGCCATTCTTAATTGGATAAATGATGATTTTGGATAAAATATAGCAAAATCATTCAAAAATCGTTAAAAACTGGAAAAACACATTTTTCGAGTTTTAACTGTTTTTAAATCATTCCAAAATAGAAAAATGCAAATATTAATATAATGATAATCAGATCAAACAAAATTCATTATAAAACAATTACGAAAATAATTGATTTTGGGTGAAAAAGCAAAATTTGCCAAAAATCGTCGAAAACTTGAAAATACTGATAAAATTCAGAGTTTTCAGAAATCAATTAAGAATTTAGTGAAAATCAATTTATATTCTTTATTTGAAAAGTACAATGCTATAATTCATACCATATTAACCAAGAAGAGGTTTTAAGCGAAAATCAAAGATTTGTTGACCATAATGAGAGGTAAAAGTATAATTCACAAAAGGGATGTTAATTAAAAGTAAATGGCAAAATACAAGAAAACATTTTTTAGATTATTCCATAGTTTTCTGTATACAACAAATATCTATTCATCAGTAAAGTCAGATTCATCAATTGGAACAGAATTAGAACAATTCAAACCACGACATTCACCGCATCCTACCGAACACTGAAGACCATTTTTCTACAGACACATCGTTTGGTGTCGCAATTTTGTTTACATTTGCATCTAATAATGTTAAGAAGTTTATCAGGTGCAGGAGGAAGTTCCATCAAAATTGGACAAAGTTTTCCACGTTTGATTTCCCAACCATAGTCTGTAGGATCCATGTCAACTTCTTCTGACATCCATTTTTGGCACTGATGATACACTCTAAGACTATGGAATTGCCCTGAATCGAATGTTGGTGGTAAACTTTTCACCTGAACTGATGTGTTTCCAGTTACTACTCTGGATGTGAATTTTCTCCAGCGAAGAATGTTAAGTCCTTCAAGAGAAAGTCCTCCATATAAACACGTGAGCGCTTCTTCTCCTACTTTGATAATATCTGCTTTAATTGAATTGTTATTCATGAAAACTTTACCTTGCATTTTCAGATATTCTTGATTAAGTTTTTTAATGCAAGTCCTTTGCCTATTCCAAAAGCCTAGATGTTGAGTCACAACCTGTTAAAGAATGCAAAATGCAATAAATTACAAACATCCTCCCCAAGAAATTCTTTAGTCTGTTGTATGTTCCATATTTTCATTTTTTGTTGATTGCTATTTTATCAGATTTCAAATTACCCTTTTGCACTGCTGATTAACATGATGAATAAGTAACACCAAAATAGATCCATATCTTCACCAATTACTACCACTTCTGAAGACAAAGCACAATCCACTGCAGTTAGCACAATAAGAAGATCTGCATCATCAGTTGTATTTTTACATCTTATGTCATTATCCTTAAGCTTGTCACAAATCATGTTAATAAGAGCTTGTTTGTTATGACTGTTTGACATGAACCATTCCTTTTAGTTTTGCAAGGCATAGAAGAGGTGAAATTGATGTTCGGCAAAATGATGCCTTTTGTTCTACGCAATTGTGATATATCTTTAATTGAAGGAAGTTCTGGATAACTGTCAAAAACAATTACAGGGTCTTTGTACTTTCTGATTACATGATCAACATACATTTGTGTAATGTCTCCAAATGAATTACCATGTGTCCAAGGTAGTCGTTGCAATAGTGATCCACCATCAAGGACATACTGAAACCCCTCACCATCTATTTCATGTATGCAATCACTTCCACATGCCCATATTGCATCAGCTAAGTTTGACTTGCATGCCTCTCGAGGTAGTCGGTTGCAATCAAACATAGAAGAAGGAACGCTAGACAATTCATACTGGAATACCCCAGATGTGTTTTCAAAGAGACCATTTGCTGCTGTGGTTAGGCGTTGGAACATCAATTGAGGATCTATATCAGTATTTAGAAAGTCTGAATCTGACTTTGACTTAGGTTTTGCTGCAACTGTTATTGATTGGTTTGACTTCTTGAAGCTATAATTCAAAATGTTTTGGCCTTTCATCAATTCTAACGTTTTATTTCAAAATCTTTCCGCTTTATCAACGTTAACATCAGGCTCTGCCTCAACACCTTTTCAATATTTCTAAGTGAAACATCATTAGTAAAAGGATTCCTTTCACTAAGGTACTCAAGAATCGCAAGAGTGTCCACCCTGTCTCGTTCTTTCCTTGCACGAGTTGCTTCTTTGTGCTGATCACTAGTACAGTATCCAACACCAGTGAGATCTTGCATGGCATTGTTGTAGTCTGGACAAGCTGGCATAAATAGTATCCATTGTGCTCGTTGGGATTCACCCATTCCTCTGCCCCTGGTTAGACCTCCAGAAGATTCTGTAGAAAGACCACTCAAAAACGGTCTGTCCTCCTAAGTACGTGGTATCCTGCTTTGAAATGTCTATAGACCTCTGGGTGATCAATTTCAAGTCTTTGCATCATTGACAAATAAACGTAGGCCGATTTGGCATATAGATTGTGACCAGCTGCTACAAAGAACGGTAACATTTCTTGTATGCTACTTAAGCGGAGATCTCAGTTTCCTGTTCGTTCAGCTATCAGAAATTTGCTAAGAATGTTTGTCATGCGGCAAAAGTTCAACCACAAAGACGATGTTCTTGATTTACACAATTTTTCTTTTGTTGCTATCAGCTAGTATTTATCTCGGAAAGAATTGAACTTTGTTAGACAGATTCAGTAGTTTCGTCACCAGCAACAAATCGGTCGTATAGCTCGCATGCTTTTTCAACAATTTCGTCACATTCACTGGAATCAGCTTCCGTTATATCAGTTTCATGTGCACTAGGCAGACTGACCCTGAATGATTCTTTCATGAGAAGTATATGAAGTGCGTTTTCCACCATCATAAACCCACGAACAGCTCTAGATACTGCTTTGCCACTTAGCATATGATTTACCGCATTTGATGCATATACAGTTTCTAATACTTCATGCAGACCAGAACCAACCATAAGACGACCGATACTTCCAAGGAAGCTCATTTCAGTGTGAAATCCTCCTAGACGAAGGACGATCTGTTTAAGGTCACTCTCGGTTTTTCATTTGTGACTATACACAAAGCTTTCCAGTACAGAGGCTGATCAAACGTGACAATGGGTGGTTTTGGTATCTATGAGCTTCTTTGCAAATGAATTTCAAAGTGGAATAAATGCAAGATAAATCACTAGGATTTAAGTCGATCATAGGTAGAAATACGAATGATGATTTACCATGTTCCTTCCTGAACCATTTGCATATATCCTGACCACCCCGGCATAGGAGAACGCAAAGGCCATGACACTTTCCACAATAAATTGACCATAAATGAACAGTCCACATCTTTATAGTTCATTTTTCTCAGATTACTATACACACATGATGCCATTCGATTTGATTCTGATGGTTTGTAGTAAGAAATGTTGATTTTGGCCAGCAGTGCTATTTGCTCTGACGTCACGTCTATTCTCGGAATAGGTTTTGTACCGAAAACCATGGGGTAACTGCTGCCATAATTCCCATTCCATGAAAAGTATTATTTCCATCTAGAGTTCCTGAGTTGTGGTCTATATTGTCCGCTACATACTGCAAAAAGCTCTCGGCAACGAAATTAGGAATGTCATTTCCTTTTTCTGCAGTTGCACAATATTCAAATTTTGAATTTCAGTATATGAAGAACAAAATCCTAGGCTATTCAAAGTATCAATCAGAAATCTGGACGAAAAATTGTGATGTAACTGAACTCCTAGTGCTAGTTGTAGAGGCAACATAAACATTCTTGGTGCTGCGGCTTGGACTATGGATTGACCTATTGACATGATTTTTAAACATGTATCCTTTCCACTGAATATAGTTTGAAGAAGAGTCTGTAAGGATTCTGGCACATACTTCATGTTATTTTGTGCAGATAGTTCATCAGGTGAAGGATATAGTGCCTTGGTGGATGTTTCTGAAGAAAGGATTTCAGATTTAAGTATATTAGCAGCTGCCTGGATAATGGACTTTTTCTTCATCAATACTACGATTTGTGTTTGTTTGTTCATAGAACTCATGCAAAATTAACCGAACTGTGATTATTTTATCTCCAAAATGTTCTTGTAATTTATTCATCATATGTTGTACACCATACGCATCATCAATTCCAGAGTGTTCTGACATTTTTTCACAAGATCTGTAACTGTTATTTGTGCATCTTCATTTTGCTGAAGGTATTTTACAGCAAACAAAAACTCTGATAAAGAAGATTTTCTTCCTGCTTGCGTTTTTGCCTTTTTGCTGATGAAGAAAATGCTAATGGAGTCTGCTTCAACGTCCGGAAATTTACACTGCATGTCTGGTGGTACAAAGCATCTGCAGCGTGGAGATCCTGAACAAATTCCAATCTTCCCCGAACCTCAAGTGCCCATTCATCTTCACGTTGTTTACATATATCTTCAATCTTGCATTGAAACTCTGATGTGCGTACAGGATACACATCACTTTTCTCTTCCTTCCTATGACTGCATCTGCAAGGTGTCCACAGAACAAACAATGTTTCTTAAAGTCAAATTCAACTTTCGACCGCAGTTTTGGTACATTAGTGGTTTCATGTTTAATTTCTTTATTGGCTAAAGCAATGTATTTTGGATTTGTATATGATTTTCTACAATTTTGATGTAACTTCTGTCCTGCGCTGGTAACTACATTGTCTTGACGGCTTTTACCTGCTTTATTGACACTCTGGCTGCCCTTTTCACCTAGTACTACAACAGTGTCTTCGTATGAAATTGAGTTTTGACAAATCACACACTTCTCCTCTTTTAAGCAAGTTTCCTGAAATGAAAATAAATTAATAATTATTACAGGAATATTAACATATTATTTTTATTTATTGCATACAAATTTCAGGGTATTTATGTTTGATTGCTTAATTACTGTTTTTAAATATTTTACCGAAATATATCTGTAATATTTTGTTAACATATGTATACTGGTTTTCATAAGATTGAAACTTCGTGTTTTTAAATTAAATAAAAATGCAGCAATTGTGGTAAAAGGGTTTTCCATAGACACAAGGCCTCCTTTATTTGATGAAAAGTTTCTTAACATCTCATCTTTTCGAATGAAATATAGTGTACTACTTGTTATCCCTTGAAATATGCATATTGTAATAAATAACGTTCAATGTTGATATTTCTTTTGTTAAACAGGTGTTCCATAGAAAAAATCTGACGTAGTTTTTCCTTATTTTATAAATAGTTTTATAATTTTTAATGGTGTGTAACAGTCTGAAAATGTTTCTTTTTCAAGTTTAATGTAAATCTAATGTATCAAAGATCTTGGAACAATGAAATAAGAATTTATGCTCTTATTTTCCACCCATAGCTGACGACAAAATAAAACTTTTCGGAAACAACTACTAGAGATCTTTTGTTAATATATCTTCAGAGGATAGACAAATTATATTTATATTTTAGTTCTTATTCATAGATACTTATCAAATTCATAATTATTACATCATCTGTTTGTTTTATATTTGAATGCATAGCAGGAATGAACTTATATTGTCTCCCTTTAATAAATCGTCTGTGTACGGCATCCCATCTGTAACGTAAAATGCGCGAAAAATGCGCGATCCTATATCATAAAATGACAACTTTCCCATGGGTTGATTTTGGTAGACTTTTGGTATGTTTAATTTATGGCATGTCCCTAAAGGATGGCGAAAAAATATTCTGTTGCAATTTTTTGAGGTCAAATGCTATTTTGACTAGACTATTGCTGATGTAGTCTTTAACTCAGTCTAAAAGTTTACCAGAAATTCCATACGAAAGCAGTTTTGAATAAGGCCTACATGCCAGACTCTATCAAAGGCTTTTGATATATCACAAAAACTATAATGGTAGATACCTTTTGTCAAGGTTTTGACAAACCCTATGATAGATTTGAATAAAATTCCAAGAGTTGGTAAATAGTTGAATGACCTTTAAGAAACCCTGACTGGTATGCATATAATAATGAGGGTTCTAATATTTGATTATAAACATGTTTATACACTATTCTTTCCATAACCATCCCTACAGAACTCATTAAAGATATTGGTCTATAATTTTATCAAAATTAACGAAGAAAGCAATGAGAGCCATGAATAGGTCACATTCAAAGTTTTCTCCTCTCATATTTAAAACTAGCTGTACGATGATATGACTCATTAACCATATATAGTAGAGATCTAGGGTCTTTTCATTTGAGGTCCTTGCTTTACGACCTTGAAATTCAGCTCAAGATCAAACTTTAATTTGACATTCTAGATTTTGACCTTAGCTGTAATTCATACTTATACATGATAAAGCTATGGAGTCTTTTGTATTAGGTTAGAAGACATATGACCTTGAATAGGTTAGCCGGA
The DNA here is from genome assembly GCA_017311375.1 of Mytilus coruscus. Taxonomy (NCBI): domain Eukaryota; kingdom Metazoa; phylum Mollusca; class Bivalvia; order Mytilida; family Mytilidae; genus Mytilus; species Mytilus coruscus. Next base: position 1,018 of record JAASAO010002751.1, on the reverse strand, counting down.
AGAGACCTTTGTAAACCGCAAGTAGCCATTTTCTGCACTAATTTCCGTTAAAGTACCTAAAACCATATATTTATGGAATCAGTGCGACGTAATCTATTAGATGGTACCGGTAGAGATTTTTTTAAACCGGAAGTTGCAATTTATCTTCCGTATTTCAAGCAAAAGTATAGAAACCTAAGTTGTATTTTTGGAATCACAGTAAAGTAAGCTATTATTTGACAGCTGAAGTGACTATCTTTATACTTTATTTATGAGAAAAGAGGGCGTACACACAATAACATGAATAATTTCTAGGTGAAATATCTTCTTGCGGAGTGTTGCTGTGTGATAATGAGATGGTAAATTAGACACTCGATTAATTGTGTCAACTGGCAGAGTATTTTATATGACATATTGCATTAGCCTTAAAACATTTTTCTGTTAATCAATTGTATTTTTCTAATTTCAGTCTTTGTAATGGTATTAATAGTTTGTAATGTCTGTAATATGTATGGAATTTACTTGGATTTCTTTGTATAACTGTTATCCAAAAAAAAAAAGATGATTACAAATAGTTTGGATAATGCGATATAAATGTTTCTTAATGAATATTGCGTACTTGGTGTACGGGAGGGAATTCATTTATCCATTTCGTATTAATAGAAAACAATGAATGTCGCACGGGAACGCACTAAAGAAAATATTGAAGAAAAATATTTTCTTGATCATTTAAGCCATGTTTTAGCAAGTTACTTTGTTTGTAAGAAATTGGAGAGTTCTTGAATGTGTCTGATAAATGCATGCTATTGGAAAGACGATTTAAACAGGAAAACATAACTCTTGGATACATAGACAATAATAGTGCATTGACTTGACATATCAACGATATAAGGATGAGGCTTAGAACGGGAAATGCGAGGCTCTGCCGCGCAATTGTCTTTATACTGCAATCTAGAAAAAAAAAAAAAAAAAACATTTAATGTGTTAATATTATTTATTTGACTTAGATATTGGGGTAAATCCCCTAAAAAGGCCTCAT
>JAASAO010001083.1:0-21354 GCA_017311375.1 Mytilus coruscus | reverse complement strand
TGCGTTTGAAACTATACGTCTTAGAAAATTTCATTCATACTTGAAACAAATCTGACAAATTAATGATAGCCTATGGAAGGACAAAAGCACAAAAATAGCAATAGAAAATGCATTGTAAAGAAAATTTCTGGAGGAAAAACATGAGAAAAGGAAATGAAGGTCAGTTTATATTACTTTTATATTTTATAAGTTGAAAACCTTGTTTATTTATTTTTTCTTTATTAGGTAAGCTGCATTAATAAGAGCAAAACTAGCTTATCAAGTCAAACAAGAAGAGATGTGTTCTTACAAAATTAATCCATTGATCATTAAGTAAAATGCACAAGATTTGTCCCACCAACTTTCTTTTATGATATAAATATCCAATTATTCAGGTAAAATATACAATACTTTGTTTATAAATATGTAAAGCAGCTGATACAGCAACCTGAAAAGAAGAAGCCCCATTTTTCTCTCAAATAGTTTACTTTTGTAGTACAGCTTGATTTTATCATTTATGCTAATAAAAGTATTTGTATATATTTGTTCATGCATTGACTTGTTGACTGACTCTGACAGAGTATACAGTATGACAGTACTTTGATTTTCTATTCACGGGTATTTACATCCTGGGTTTTCTATTTCTTTATTCTGATTGGTTACTCTGTGAACTCCTTTGATATTGAGGCACTTTTTCAAATTCTACACAGAGATATAGAACAATGACACTTTATTGTGATTTATAGATATTTATTCTTCTTATTCTGGAAACCATTCTTTATATTCAGGTCAGTTATATTCTTTACATTAGTATTTGATGCATGTATTTCTATATTTTTATCTTGGTATAAAAGATATGAATGTGTTATGAAAATGTGTATGAAAGTCCACTTTGATTCCCATGAGTATGAAAGAGTTCATATTTTACTTTAAGTTGGTATTTGCAAGACAGAAAGAATATTACAGTTATTATATTATTTTTCATATTTGGCTGTTATTAGATTTCAGCATAGAATATTGTCTTGCATTGAGTTTAACTATATTATTTACTAGTTTTTACATTAAGACTTATGAAGTCATATTTCTTTATATTCAGATTCCAGTATGTGAAGTATAAGAGTATACAGTAACTTTATAGAGGAGCACTGCTCAGCCCTTGTATTATCTACACGGTAAGCTGTGTTCTGTGTTTACATGTTTATTTATTTACGTGTTGTCTATTTGTACTTATGTGTTTTAATTAATGTGTGTCTTGTCTGTGTTTGTAATGTGTTATTGTTTAGTTTACGAATATCTCCGAATAGAATAGTGTATTAGAACTGATTACTTTAGATAATGATCGTTGACACAAGGTGTTGTTGATATCTGTAGAATTGCATGTTGAACAGTTACCGGAAATAGACTTTGGTATAGATGCTTATGATTTGTAGTAAAACATACTTAATTAAATATGGTATATTTCGAACTGAAGTTAACTACTTGGATAATTTATATTTTATTTTATTAATATGGAGATAATAATTAGAGTTATCGTTCTTTGAACGTATGTATTGTGTCTTATTGTGTGTTTTATATGTTACAGGGTGTTTATTTGAGATTACTATAATAAACCAATAGAACCTTACTCAGATGTTATTTACGCCCAACTTGATGAATCTACAAATGGCGCCCAACGTGATTTTGGTAATGGTAATCGTTTGAGCTAGTGTACCCATACAGACCGTCTCGGTGGTGATACTTGCGCATGTGTGAATTGTGAAACCGGAACATCCTAGATATTGACATCAACAGAAAACAGTGTGGTTTTTGTGAATGAAGATTAATTTTCAAATATTTTAACCTGATACAGTGATTATAATGTAGCGAAGCTTATTTATATGGTGAGAATATACACTTGGGTAATGAACTGAAGTATTGTCATAAAAATTATATGAAATACACGTATTGAAAAACTTAGAAAACAAATCCAGAAAATTTATTTTGGTTTTAGTTATTGAACATTGGGTATTGTGTCATTATATTTTGAATTTCTTGTGTTTATTCCATTTTGACATAGTCATCTTGCATAAACATTTGAATTTTTAGTTATTGAACATTGGGTATTGTGTCATTATATTTTGAATTTCTTGTGTTTATTCCATTTTAACATAGTCATCTTGCATAAACATTTGAATTTCTGAGATAAGCTAGCTAGCAGTAAACTATTTATGTGTTGATTCTTTGTTTATTTGTGTGTGTTTGTACTTAGTAAATTTTGTGTTGATATTGTACTTCAACTACACTGGATGTACAGTTTACATTTATGTTGAAATGTACATACATCGCAGTTGACTATTGTGCACATTTACATTAAACCGGTTACATTTATAAGGTTTATTTACTTGATCAAGTGTGTGTATAGAATATTTGGTATAACATTTTGTGAATTTGAAAGAAGGTCATTAGTATAACCTTGACCTTTATAGATACTTGGTATTGGGTACATGTTACTTGTGTACTTTGTAAATATTAGATATTAGTGGGTTTTGACATTGATTTGAGTTATGCTACATTATTATTTGTGATTAGTGTAGTTTGGGTATACATTATTTTTTTTATGATTTGAATCTGTGTTTGTGTCCGAGAATGTTACTGTGAGTGTTTGAACCCTTATCTACTACTATCATACTTATACCTGCTTGTGCCCGTTACACACTTTGGTATTTGACTTTACTATTTTATAGTGTTACTTCACACATCTGGACTTTGCTAGTTGGCATACTATTGACCCATCCTTGTACATAGTTGTCATTTTAGTGATTTGAGACTAGTGTCATATTACGTGCTTGAGACTTATCGTACTGAATTTGACATTTTACATTCGACTTAGAATAGTTTATTCGTTTTGATAGATAAGACTCCTTGAGTTACTATTTATGATGGTACTGTAGATATACGTATACATTGACATTAGTTTGAGAGTATTTTAATATAGAATAAAATAGATATTGCCCAAGCCCCATATTGAATTTTCAGATATTTGCGTGTCATCTAATATCAACTAAAGATACATCGATAAATAGTCAGCGATACTTTACTTGAATATATTTGGTATAAGACAATTGCGTAACACTTTATCATATATCTGAGTCGTCACGTTATTATAACATTGGAAAAATGGCCGATCTTGGTGAGAAATATAAGGATTTGTTAGAAACATTAGAAGCAATGCATGTCGAGCCTAAAGCGAATACTCCTGAGGAATTGGCTGCATGGATGCAGAGCTATTTACAACAGCAAGGTAAGCAAGCGGATAGTAAACCGAATGTTACTGAACCTCAACCTAAAACATCAATACCTTACGTTCATCCACCTAGAGTAAACACTTTTCAGGAAATGATAAGACAGTAAAAGGTGAAATCACAACGTATGATTTATGGAGACATGATATCAGATGCCTATTGAATGAGAAACACATTCCATTGCAGCTATTACTCAGGCCGTCAGGTGATCAGTCAAAGGTGAGGCAGGTGTGGTACTTATGCATTTAGGAGAACATGCATCAATATTTGACATATTACAAAAGTTCGATTGCATATTTGGAAACATCGATGAGAAAGAAACTATTATGTCCGAATTTTATAATGCCAAACAGAAAGAGGAGGAAGATGTTTCAACATGGAGTTGCCGACTTGAAGATATATTGAGTCAAGCATTATTAAATGGCAAAGTGAAAAAAACTGAATCTGACGAAATGCTTCATGATATGCTGTATAAAGGTTTAAGACCTGAATTAAAAGACAAAGCGCATTATGAAAAGGAGAAATATAAGACATTTGATGAATTTAGAGTGGTACTGAAAGATTGAACGAGAACATATAGTGGATAACCCATCATTGAAAACCAACACTAAAAACATACGTAAGAAATCAACAAAACTGAGAATGAGGAAACAGAACCCGATTTGAAAGCGCTTATACAGCAGATAAACACTAGATTAGAAAAGATAGAGAAAGGTGCTCCGATATATACAGGTGCTCCGGAGAACCCGGATGCTCAAGGATTCTTAGGTGCTCAGGATACTCCGATACTCCGGATACACAGGTGCTCCGGGATTCAATAATCCATCGGGATATTCTGATGCGAGAGGTAGGCAACCGTATAGAGGAGGATATAAAGGCAATAATCGAGGATATAGAGGTTATAATAGAGGATTTCAACCAAGGTACAACAATCAGAACTTTAATCCAAATACTAATTACAACAAGGATACACCAATTATATGCAGGAGATGTAAGATGCCGAACCACATTGCAAGATTTTGCAGGGCAACACACGATAAAGATGGTAATCTGTTAAACCGGTATTAGCCTGTGATGCGAGGCCGATTACAGACTTCCACATCAAAGGCCCAACAACCCAAAAGAAAACATAAATTTTACTTTGAAAAATATTCTACCACCTGGACTTTTAGGTACACCAACAGAATCAGAGGTAAGTATAGAAGATATCAACGTTACGGCCCTTTTGGATACAGGATCAACCGTTTCAACTATAAGTAGATCTTTTCATCAAAATTATTTGAGCAACATAGAACTTCAATCTTTAGATATTATACTCAGAATTGAATGTGCATGAGGAACAATACTACCGTATAATGGTTTTATTGAAGTAAACATCAGTTTAAAAGATATAGGAGGACCACATCCATGTATTTTACTTGTAATACCGGATAGTCCGTATAACAACCAGGTACCGTTATTACTAGGAACGAATGTATTAACATCAATTATGGAAAAATGTCGATACGAATATGGAGAAAGATTTTTACAAACTTCTAAATTGACAACTCCGTGGTATTCATCGTTCAGAAGTATATTACTTAGAGAAAAGGAACTTAGCCGAAACAACCATCGTTTAGCTATTGTCAAATTTGCTGGAAATACCAACATTATTATACCACCAAACAGTAATGTTACTTTACCAGGCTACATAGATAAAGAAATTCCATACTGCAATACTTCAGCTATGATACACCCAACTAAAAATTCTGTTATACCGTTTGATTTAGATTTATCACCGTCACTCATTGAGTATAAATTTCATCAGAATCATGACATCTCAGTTGATGTCAGCAATGTAACAACAAGAACAGTAAACATTCAACCACATGCTTTACTTTGCGAAATACAGCCTGTATCTATTGAGGACAATATTGGATCTGAAAACTTGGAATTTACTCCACCTCTTTTAGAACAAGTTAAGGTAAGCGCTGATAACTTAACAACTCAGGAACTTGAAAAGGAAAACAACTTATCCGTGATTATTCAGATATATTTTCGAAAGGCGACTCAGATATGGGACATACTACAATTGTACAACATAAAATAGAACTAGAGGATGATAGACCGTTTAAGCAAAATACCGCCGAATACCGCCTTCAATGTTTGAAGAAGTCCGATCCCACTTACAGCAATTAATGCGAACAGGTATTATAAGGAAATCACATAGTCCTTTCTCATCAAATGTAGTTCTAGTAAGGAAGAAGGATAAGAGTCTAAGAATGTGTAGATTTTAGACAACTCAACAAGAAGTCTCGTCTTGATGCATTTGCTATTCCCGTATAAAGGAAATACTCGACTGTCTAGCAGGAAACAAGTACTTTTCTTCCGTAAATATGAAATCAGGCTATCACCTAGTAGAGATATACGAACCACATAAAGAGCACACAGCTTTTACTGTAGGCCCTTTAGGATTTTTCGAATTTTGTAGGATGCCGTTTGGATTATCGAACTCACCTGCAACTTATCAGCGTTTAATTGAAGATTGCTAAGGAGACTTACATTTGAAAATATGTTGCATATTTATAGATGACATCATTATATATTCTAGGACATTTGAAGAACATATGGAGAGATTGAAACTTGTTTTCAACAGAATTAGGAATGCTTGTTTGAAATTGGCACCAGCTAAATGTACCTTCTTTAAATCAAAGGTAAAGTATGTAGGCCATATAGTCTTAGAGGAAGGAGTTGAAACTGACCCCAACAAAATAGAAAAAACTAAGAATTGGCCAACACCGAAAACTCCAGAGGAAATTAGGCAAATTATTGGTTTTGCAGGATACTACCGCAGATTTATTCGAAGCTTCAGTCAAATTTCTAAACCGTTAACCGAATTAATGCCGACACCAGCTAAAAAGACCAAAAGAAAACTCATACTCAAAAATCATGGACTTGGGGAGAAAACAGGAAAATGCATTTGTAAAATTAAAAGAACTTCTATCAACAGCACCAATTTTAGGATATGCAGATTATACAAAACCTTTTGAATTACACACTGATGCTAGTGGATCAGGGTTAGGTGCTGTATTATATCAACATCAAGAAGGACATGACAGAGTAATAGCATATGCAAGCCGTGGACTATCGAAATCAGAAAAGAACTATCCGGCACACAAATTAGAATTCTTAGCACTCAAATGGTCAGTTTGCGACAAATTTCACAGTTATCTTTATGGACATGCATTCAAAGTATTAACCGATAATAATCCGCTCACTTATGCGTTAACAACTGCCAACTTAGATGCCACAGGACATAGGTGGTTAGCTGCTCTTTCAGTATACGACTTTGATATTACATACCGTCCTGGCAAAACAACTCCGATGCAGATGGTTTATCAAGAATACCAACCAACAAAGAGACAAATATACCAATGGAATCTATTAAAGCTATTTGTGGAATGATTTCAACACCATTAGTGGAAACTCTATCAATATCACCAGAAGTAGTTGATGAAACAACAATAGATACTCAACATCAAGTTTACAACGACATAGATTGGGTAAGTATACAACATCAGGATAAAGAACTTCAACCATGGATTGAATGTGTTAAGATAGGAAAGAAACCAAAGAAGGGAGAAATCATACACAGTCCGTTAATCAGACAGTTTGAACATCTGAAACTGATCGACAACATCTTATACCGAGAAGTAACAGATAGGAATGGTAAGATACTAAATCAGCTTGTACTACCATCAGATTATGTTAAAACAGTATTAGAGGCTCTACATAATGAAATGGGACACCCTGGACGTGATAGAACTACATCATTATTGCGTGATAGATTTTATTGGCCAGGTATGTCGAAAGATATTGACAATTGGATTGAGAACTGCGATCGGTGTATAAAAAGGAAAAACAACCATCAAGAGCACCACTGGTAAGTATTACAACTTCACAACCTTTGGAATTGGTGTGCATAGATTTTTAACTTTGGAACAATCAAGAGGAGGACATCAGCATATGTTAGTAGTGACAGATCATTTCACTAGGTACGCTCAAGCCTATCCGACAAGGAATCAGACCGCTAAAACTACAGCAGAAGTTTTATTTCACCAGTTTATTGTCCATTATGGGATACCGAAACGCATACATTCAGATCAAGGAGCAAATTTTGAAGGGAATTTAATACAGGAACTTTGTAAACTTTTGGGAACTAAAAAATCTAGAACAACACCGTATCACGCAATGGGAAATGGAATGACAGAAAGATTTAACCGTACTTTACTCTCAATGTTAGGAACTTTGGAACCGAATCAAAACTTAATTGAAATTACATGTAGGATCACTTGTTCATGCGTATAACTGTACAAAACACGAATCAACCAATCAATCACCATACTTTTTAATGTTTGGAAGAGAACCGCAATTACCTATAGATTTAGCTTTTGGATTAGTTACAGAAAAACAACGCAAACCGCAAACAAAATATGTTCAGGAGTTAAGAGAAAGATTAGTTAAGGCGTATGAATTAGCAGCTGCACACTCAAGGAAAGCTCAGGCGAAACAAAAGGAAGGTTATGATCTCAGAGCAAGAGGTGCAGCGATTGAAAAAGGAGATAAGGTTTTAGTTAGGAAAGTTGCATTCGACGGAAAACATAAAATTGCTGATAAGTGGGAGGATGAACCGTATATAATTTTATCGCAACCAAATTTAGAAATACCTGTTTTCAATGTTAAAAGGAAAGTGGAGAAGGAAGATTAAGAACACTCCATAGAAATCTACTTTACCTATTGGCCATATTTCAGACAAAACCGTTAAAACTCCACCGAAACCGAAACCTAGATTAAAACCGAGGAAATCACCACCGAAACCGAAATCAGTTCTAGTTACAGACACTTCAGACTTAGCTAGTGAATCTTCATCAGAGGATGAATATTATTTTGTATCTGTTATGACAACAGATAGTGCTCCAACAAGTACTGAGGATACTGTTGCATTACAGGAAGTGGAAATTGAACAGGATAGAACAGAATCAGTTGGGGACGCCCAATCTGATATTCAGGAAATCAGAGATGATTCTGAATTAGGAAGCGCTTCTGGAATTGATGAATCTAGTCATGAATTATTGAACGCAGATGAAACCGTTCAATCTGATAATGATAGTGATACATTAGATGATTTGGTTCTTACTCCGATACCTCCACCTAGAAGGTCGCGTCGCGATAGGAGAGAACCAAAGTGGCTAAGGTCTGGAGATTTTGTTGTAAAAGTGCAGTGATTTGTGATTGGAAAGCAAAAGCAGAATTTATGGCTTCTGCAATTAAGGATGGAACTCTATCTGGATTAGAAAAGAAGCTGGAAAGCTTTAATAGACATTATTTTGAAATCATCTTAGAAATTCAGTGAGATTATTCCATTCAGTGATTGAGATCTGTGTTTTATCTTTTATATGTTTGATAGTTAATTTCATGAATTGTTAGTAAGAAGTACTGAGAGTCAGAACTTCACATGTGTATTATATATTGTATTTTGTTAAAACTTGACTGCAATGACGGGGACGTCATTTCCCAATGCAGGGAGTTTGTAGTACAGCTTGATTTTATCATTTATGCTAATAAATAGTATTTGTATATATTTGTTCATGCATTGACTTGTTGACTGACTCTGACAGAGAATACAGTATGACAGTACTTTGATTTTCTATTCACGGGTATTTACATCCTGGGTTTTCTATTTCTTTATTCTGATTGGTTACTCTGTGAACTCCTTGATATTGAGGCACTCTTTTCAAATTCTACACAGAGATATAGAACAATGACACTTTATTGTGATTTATAGATATTTATTCTTCTTATTCTGGAAACCATTCTTTATATTCAGGTCAGTTATATTCTTTACATTAGTATTTGATGCATGTATTTCATATTTTTATCTTGGTATAAAAGATATGAATGTGTTATGAAAATGTGTATGAAAGTCCACTTTGATTCCCATGAGTATGAAAGAGTTCATATTTTTACTTAAGTTGGTATTTGCAAGACAGAAAGAATATTACAGTTATTATAATATTTTTCATATTTGGCTGTTATTAGATTTCAGCATAGAATATTGTCTTGCATTGAGTTTAACTATATTATTTACTAGTTTTTACATTAAGACTTATGAAGTCATATTTCTTTATATTCAGATTCCAGTATGTGAAGTATAAGAGTATACAGTAACTTTATAGAGGAGCACTGCTCAGCCCTTGTATTATATACACGGTAAGCTGTGTTCTGTGTTTACATGTTTATTTATTTACGTGTTGTCTATTTGTACTTATGTGTTTTAATTAATGTGTGTCTTGTCTGTGTTTGTAATGTGTTATTGTTTAGTTTACGAATATCTCCGAATAGAATAGTGTATTAGAACTGATTACTTTAGATAATGATCGTTGACACAAGGTGTTATTGATATCTGTAGAATTGCATGTTGAACAGTTACCGGAAATAGACTTTGGTATAGATGCTTATGATTTGTAGTAAAACATACTTAATTAAATATGGTATATTTCGAACTGAAGTTAACTACTTGGATAATTTATATTTTATTTTATTAATATGGAGATAATAATTAGAGTTATCGTTCTTTGAACGTATGTATTGTGTCTTATTGTGTGTTTTATATGTTACAGGGTGTTTATTTGAGATTACTATAATAAACCAATAGAACCTTACTCAGATGTTATTTACGCCCAACTTGATGAGTCTACACTTTCATAATCTATATAATACCCTGAAAAATAAGACATGTGCTACTGTACTAGCTAATCTATTAGTTGAACTTTACATTTATAATAATTTTAAAATTGAAAATTATGTCACATTCACTAAGATTTTAACCATAATTATTTTACAGAATTTCTGTCAATATTTTTGTTAAACATCCTTTTCTGTAGGATATTTTCTAGACAGTACTTTACTGTTCAACTAAGAAACATAGGCTCTTTTACTTTGAAGAAACCTGTGACTCTTGGTCCCACTTTATAGAAAAAAATAAATGATCAGAGTCGGTTTCACAAAAACTTACGACTAAGATTGATCGTAAGTATACTGAATTGTTTTTTGTGAAACCGACTCCTGTACTTTTATTATTTTCATTTTCAGAAAGATTATTCAAATTGTATAAAACATGTTTTATTGCACATTATTAGAAGTGTTTAAAATTTTTCTAATACATGTAGGAGTGATCACATAAGGCATATATCATTATTTATAAAATTTACAAAGTAAATTTCATCAGCCAGAGCTAATTTATATCAATAAAGCTAGATTTCTACATGACATTTCTTAATTTTTACTAATTTTTTGTCTTTTGATTTTTACAACTAATCCTTCTCTGAAAAGTAGGGAAGTATCTCTTCTCATTATTATAATAACATAGTTGTACATCGAATTTCGTTTATTTTCTTCCTGATTTTTGTAAAGTAAACTCTTTTTTATATTTTTTGCTGGGGTTTTATTTTTGACTGGTGATATCAAGGGGAGATAACCACTTGCACAAATCGGCAAAATACCACCGCTTCGTGTTGAAAATAACTTGACGTTTGCGTATCCAAAATTCTCTTACATAGATATTCATATCGAGTCTTTGTCTTAACGAGATGTTTTATTAAATTTAAATTCAGCCCATCATTTTCAGTTTCCTCGAAAATATTTAGATTTTTGATCAGGAGACTTGACAATTTTCACACAAACATCAAGTTTGAAGATAAATAAAGAATACAGGACTTTGAGTTGCAGTGTAAGTTTTGACGAGGTAAAACTATGAACATTCAGGATTATTTTCATCAATAAGTTTTAATCATGACATTGGTATTTTAGTGAGTAAAATGAGGTTTGTCTCATCCGTAGCTTTACTGAATTTTCACGGTCACGTGACCTCCATTGTTGCTGATAGACTTGGGGTCAAACCGTGACCTGCTTTCCAACTGTGAAACTTTGGTTACAGTTGGAAAGCAAGTCCTGAAACGTCCGTTGTCGTCAAGCTCTATCAGCAACAATAGCAGGGGAATTAATTAGGTGGCGCTACAGTCGTCCGTGACGTCGAAAAGTCCGCCAAATCCATCGGCTAAAATTGACGTTTAAAGTATTTTTTCAACTTGTCATGCTTTTATTATATTTGATTTTTAAATTTGTAGGTTTTGCGACCAATATAGTTTCAATACGACATACATACATTACCAAAATAGCTTGTATTTGTTATTTCTTTATCCTGTCCGTTCTAAAATTATCAGCCATCTTTTTGTTCGCCAAAAACATCGAATTTTGATAACTTGACGTTTGCGTATCCAAATACGGAAAAGACCGGCAATAATCTTAATTGAAACCGGGTAACCTATTTCAAATTTCTACACAATTTTGAAGCCATCATTTTTAGTGTAAAACATCAATTTTAGTGACCACCAGTCATGTCAATCTGTACCTGGTTTTGGCTTCGTTTCTACTTCAAAACAGTAAAGTTCAACTTCTTTTCATTCTTCCTGTTTCCAAAGTTCTCTAAATACTGATTTTATTAAAGATATGAATGAAATTGTGATTAAAATTGTTGTTTTCACAATTCCATACGATACCTCCATTTCAAAGTAATTAAACCCCTTTTGACCCCTACACAAATTGACGGTGACATTGTTTTCTTTTTCAACATACGTCATATAACGTTAACAAAATAGGTGCCAGGGTCATGTGCATAGTGAAAATTTACACATTGGAAAAGTGAAACAACAAACAAAGATCTTCTTTATTGCGTTTGAAACTATACGTCTTAGAAAATTTCATTCATACTTGAAAAAGCCTATGAATGGGTTCTCAAAACTGAGAGCAGAATAAAAAGGAAAAACCAATTTTCCTCTTTTCCCTTTAAATTCTGACAAGTGCAATTAGAGGCCAAATTTGGACCAGAACGTAATAAATTTATTCTATAACCCATGTATTTGAGAGAAAACATGAAAACCAAAGACAATGCTGTTATATTAGTATTTATTTGTTACATTTCAAAATAAATTTATACTGAATTCTACACTTAGCTGTCCATTTTAGTCAACTCTCTGTAAAGGATGCAACATAGAATAAATTTATTCTAAATGCATGGTGCTTTCTGTATATGATCATTTATAAAATAAGTTTATTCTATAGAGCCTTAATATCTACTATTAGTTTGAGAAAACATAGAATAAGTTTATTCTACATTCAATGTGATTTATGATTATAATAACATTTAAAATAAATTTATTTTGAAAGTCCAGTAATCTGTATGGTGAGGCTGAGACACATAATAAATTTATTCTACATTCAATGTCTTTTATGATTATAATAATATATAAAATAAATTTATTTTGAAAGTAAAGTTAGTTTTATGGTGAGGCTGAGACACAGAATAAATTTATTCTACATTCAATGTCATTTATGATTATAATAATATATAAAATAAAGTTATTTTGAAAGTAAAGTTATTTTTATGGTGAGGCTGAGACACAGAATAAATTTATTCTACATTCAATATCATTTATGATTATAATAATATATAAAATAAATTTATTTTGAAAGTAAAGTTATTTTTATGGTGAGGTTGAGACACAGAATAAATTTATTCTACATTCAATGTCATTTATGATTACAATAATATATAGAATAAATCTATTTTGAAAGTAAAATTATCTTTATGGTGAGGCTGAGACACAGAATAAATTTATTCTACATTCAATATGATTTTTGTTTTGTATAGAAATATATAAAATAAATTTATTACGAAAGTACAGTAATTATGTTAAGTATAAAAAAGAAGATGTGGTATGATTGCAAATGAGACAACTCTCCACAAGAGACCAAATGACACAGAAATTATCAACTATAGGTCACCGTACGGCCTTCATGTTGAAACACAGCATAACTGTATTCTACATTCAAATTGCTTTATGATTATAATGATATATATGAAAAAAACTATATTTTGAAAATCCTTTGAAAATGTATATCTTTTTGCAACATAGGATGTTTTGATACTTATGAATTTTGATAATATTAAAAATATTTCATGATAAAATTAAAACAATTTAAAATAAAATTCCAACGGACTTATTTATTACAGTCAAACGGATAAAATAAATTGCTTCCAAGCGCAGCTGGATACAACCGCAGAGGTCAAACCCTAAACAGTTTGGGCAAAATGGACAAAATATTCGTGCATGATACAGGTCTATATTTGGATTGTAATTAAATATTTGACGCATAATAGGTTTCTGATACAGAGCAACTGTAGTCAAAGAACTTTGAATTGGTTATATGATTTGAATATATATTATTTTTTTGCTTTTGTGCATTACACTATGCTGTTTCGAATTATGTTATTGTCCATTAACCAGGAAACCCTTGTTTCCCCTTATTTGCCCCTAATTCCTAACCAGTTTGAGCCATAACCCCAAAAGCCAATCCGAATCATCCCTTTGTGGTAACGAAACTTGTCGTATAATTTCAGAGATCCATACACCCTTCCATAAGTTATTGTCTGAAACTAGAACAAATGCTTATTTCGGCCCTTTTGGCCACTCATTCATAAACCTTCCTGTTGTGGTTTATAAAACTTGTGTTTAAATTTCATAGATTTCTATTTACTTATACTAAAGTTATTGTCCGAAACCAAATGTCTTCGGACGACGCTGACGACGACAACGACGACCTGATACCAATATACGACCGCAAAATGTCAAAATGTTTTACGGTCATATAAAAATACATGAATTATACCTTTTCCTCTGTTAGTTTCAATATTATTAAATATTCCAAAACTATTGCAATTATGATTACATCTTGTATGTCCAGTTTATCTTATCACAAATATTCTAGTGGAACAGTTCAGAATGCATGTAAAATAATAGAATTGCTATATGGCCAAAAACAATTTCTTTATCGTTTCGATTTATCATGTGATGGCATACAAACAGTTAGAAAATACATCTAAGTCTTTTGTGTTTGCTTGTATAATCCTGAACATTTTGTTCAATGTTTTGTCAATGGTCATCTGTTAGAATAATATTTGGGTTTTTTTCACACAAGAGACAAGCTTCGTTATAATGCATCTGGTACCAATCGTTTAGTAATCTGATCTGATAATGATATAGCTGGAATTTTCATCTTCAAACTCTTCTTAACCTTTCGAACAATCATCTTTGTAAATATCAGCTTTTTATCTTCTAATATTCCCAAATACATGTTTCCATTATTCCGTTCAACCAAAGCTATCTGAAGGATCAAATAAAAAATATAGTTCATATAAAAAATAACTGGAAAATGTGTGTTTTTGGCTACAAATACCCCGCTCGTAAATATGCACGAGTCAACTTACTCATTCAGATACAGGATTCATGTAGTTAACTGTTTTGTGATTTTAACATTCGGTGAGGCAAACTAAAGTTAGAGAACGGAAACGAAAATTCAGCATTTTTATGTTTATAAATGGCCTTAACTCAAGAACGGTAGAAGTGAGGCCACCCAATTTCAACCTTGATCTGTGTTTTATGGTAATATGCATTGTGTATACGATTCATTACATTTGCTTGAGGCAAACTAAAGTTAGAGAACAGAAGCGAAAAATCCAGCATTTTTATGTTTATAAATAAGATCTGTCTTTTTTCTGATTTCAACATTTTACATAAATGTCATATTATTCTGTGGTTCTCTTTAAACTGACCAAAGCTCATACTTAACATGCTACATATGCAATAGCTTTATATTAAATGAATCATGATTGAGGTGGGCCCATATAATCTCCAGAGAAATGAAAAGTACAAATTCTTATAAAACTAGATACCAAATATCATTGTATAACCAATAATGGTTCATCTTAAACTAGCCTTATCAAAAACTTTTAACTTGTAAAGTAAGCAAATTTTTCAGAGAGAATAGACGATGACTGAAGGAGCAGCCGGATCTAATCACCGTAGAAATAAGATATGCAAATGATTTTACAACTGCACACCACATATCAGGCCCTCGCTCTAAAATTCATAGTATATTTCTTTTCAAAGACTAACCGATACATTGCACGCATTCTTAAAATAATGACTTTTAATACACTAATTACAATTCAGGCCGATCTATTGCCAAAATATGAGTTATATTAGCACTTACAAAACCTTTTGCAATGAGATTAGAAAGAACGCTTTTATAAAACAACAATTAAGATTCAAAATTTCAGCATTCTAAGATACTTGTTTCAAAAAGCCAGTTAAAAGTTTAATCTTTTAAATAGACCAGTTTCGCATAAGCTACTAATCAACGCTGATCTCGAAGTCTTATGCGCGTTTGAGTTTAAATCTCGCGATAATTAACGATATCATACGTGACAGGGGGCTACTAATATTTAGCAACACAATAATAAATCAACCGATAGTTAAACAACATCTCTGTCTCTCGTGGTGTATGCTGGAGATTATTTAATTTTAAGATATTGATAATCGTTTATTTTATATATTTAGAATAAATAGTTTGACTGTCTATAGACGGGTTTATCTATTATAATTGACCTAGAAAACATGGGCGCATCCATTAACCTCTCACGTGACCGATCCGCCATTACAACCGTGAAAATAACGCACGTGTATTGATCAAAACATTATCGGTTTTCTGTTTACATTTGTATTTCCTTCATTTTCTTATTTATTTCACTATGGATACTGCCGAAAGTTAGAAAAAATGGTGGAGGCATTTCTTGTGCAGTTAATAGTTGTACAAATAATCGTAGAAAATTTCAGATGTGGAAAAATCAATAAATAAAATATGTGATTTATACAAGTTGTGCCGACTGCATGCAATCCGTTTTTTTTAATAAAACTTGTTATGAAAGTAAAATTACACTGGCAGACGAATGTTGACACATCGTCAAACGACACGACTGTAAAAAAAATTAAATTATCTATGAAAACTAATCCGATGACTACAGTACATCTGCCTCTGTTTGTATAGAAGATCTACACATCAGATGCGGATCCAGGATTTTGAAAAGGGGGGGTCCCCAAACAAGACACAATTTGTAGTGGAAGCGGTAAAAGTATGGATTAGCCATGAAATAAGCTTCATAAGGGGCCCGCCACCCCTCAATCCATTCCTGCACATTTATTGCAGATGAGCTGTTGCTCGATCGTACTGATGAGGTTAACACTTAGTTTGATGTTTGGTTATTTGGGATGGCGCTTCCATATTTCGAAAAGTAAGGCTTTAAACTATTTCCTGGATGCCAGTTCTTGCTGAAAAACTTAAAGGTTTTACAAACAGCAGCATCCATAGACAATTCCCAGCAAAACTTACTATTAAGGGCACTTCTCTATAAACCTCGTCTTAATGGTCCTATATGAAGGCATAAAGCACAAAGCATAAAAGGGGCCTCGGTGGCCGAGTGGTCTAAGTAGTTACTACTGTAATCACTAGCCAGTCAACACTGAGGTTGTGAGTTCGAACCCCGCTCGTGAGGGTGCACTCGACTCAATCTTAATTGACTAGGATTGTCGTTTTCCTATCGAAGGTCGGTGGTTTCTCCGGGAACTCCGGCTTCCTCCACCAATAAAACTGGCCGCCAAAATAGCCCAAAAGCGGTGCTTAAAAGTGGCGTTAAAACACCAAAAATCAAAAATCAAATAAAGCATAAAAGATTTATTTAAAGTCGGTTATACATATAACAATACAACATAAGCTCTGTAGAGCTTTTATCCGACATACATATATGACAAGCACAATACATAAAACAATAAAACAGTAAGCACATCATGCATGTGTGCTTAAAGTATATATTCACTTTGCTGTCTTTATACGACGTATACAGTATTTTCTGTTGAAACTTGATTTGAACTTTCCTCAGTCGATTATTCTGTGCATGAATCATAAAATTTTACACATTAGAAAGGATTTTTCGAAAGGTCTTGGTAATCAAATAGTTTACTAGAACCTACGGAAGCGTAGCCATAAACCGACAACCCGAAATTCCGACAGTTCAGTAGTCTGATGGTCCAATATACATCCCTAATGTAATACTGCAATACTGTATTTCATTGTATTATATACATCGGAGACTTGTAAAGGAGTCTAATACAGATTCAGGATGAAAATATACGAGACCTCTGTTTTGGGGTGGTGGGGCGGGTCGGAGCATGATGTTATACTATGCATACTAGTAGTTTTATGTCAAGTAATTTTCTGCAAAAGAAATTGGAATCGAACACCTTATAACTATATAACAGGGGCCGTGAAAGTTCAAAACATCTTCGTACCAATTAAATCGCAAAGTTAAGTCTACATATGTCACATATGGCCCGACGCACTGATAGCATATAGAGCAATTCATGCGGAGACAAAAGTGATACGAAAAGGTCACTCAATTTTGAGCGGTATACGTGAGTCGAACCCCAAGCAAAAAGTTTATCATCAAACAGTACACGTCTATAGGTATATTTTTTTCAGAAGATGTAAGTAACCGCGCGCTGGAGAAAACGGGCTGTCGAATTATAGGACCGTCGGATTAGAGGATTGTTGAATTTTAGGACTGCCTCATTATAGGTCTGACCACAGAAATTTCTATGAGTTTGATAAAATTGCACCTGGTTTTTCTGTTCACATTCGAACCGGCAAGACAATTTATTTTTATTTATGTATGTTTTATAATAATCAATATAATGATTACCAAATGATTCTAATCGATATGTAACCTGGTATTCGTATATCAAGTTATGTCCCGGTGTAACGTATCAAATACTAGTACCGTGAGTTATATTTTAAGGACACGACACCTGGCCTGCAATACACTTATTATTTTAATGTCCATTCCTTATCTAATCACTTTATTACTTATTCCTTAAATTTTCCGAGGTCAAGTACGCTTCACATTCTTGTGTTTACGTTAATTATATGCGGTCTGGGAAATAAATGTATATATCTTGTTTACATTTTTTCACGGTTGTAATGGCGGATCGCTACTACGACGACGCCACAAACTAAGACAGATAATTGGAAAACCCGTCTATACAGAGAATAACATAAATTTAAAATAAAAAGATCGAGTATGATTGCAAACGAGACAACTATCCACCAGAACCAAATGACAGATGAAAGCAACCATATGTCGCCATACAGCCCTCGACAATGAGAAAATATATACCAAACAGTACTCTCTAAATGGTCCCGACACAAAACAATTCAAACGAGAAAACAAGTCATCCTATTGTTGTAAAGAGTTCATAACAGTTGTGTTTAAATTATGAGTAAAATGGTTTTAACACAGTATTAATCTTGTAATTGCTTTCTTTTGCTTACTGCGCTATGTACATTGCTGTATGTCAGTTTGATTTTTCGTGAAAAGAAAAATATTTTGATAAAGAGAAAGCCTAAACATCAGAAATTCATTTAATTTCAGTTCTGTTCCAGTTTTTCTTAAATATTTTTTACATCTTCTTGGCATGCATGTAAAGGGTTACGGCCTACATATAGGTTTAGTATCATAGACTCGAACTTTTAATTTTCTTTTAAACAAAACAGGTTACTGTTATGGTGACTTTTGCGTGAAATTTTATGGGTACAAGGACAAGTTCCCGGCACTACTAAATAATCGAAATTTCCACTAATGGTAGTATGGGAGTATAATATATAAAGTTCAACGAAAATTGATAGAATTTTTCCTTACATACTCTTGTCAAAGATGTAGTACACAATCAATGTGATATGCTAAAAATCTGTAAAACACTATGATAGGTCACCGAGTTTGTTTTCAAGCTATACGCTGTGAAAATATGAAACATTTTGTATGGATTAAACAGAGACATTTTTAAGGTAAAAGTATCATTATATGAATATTTGAAGGTAAAACGAATGATAGAATTCCAAAATAAAATGTGAGCAAATAGCTCTTATAAAATGCGTTCAGAAAACAACAGAAAAAATTGAGTCACCATGCGTTTTATCCTGTTTAGCGTACATGGCATATAACATTAATAGAACACTTTCCTATTGGTTGTAATAGACACGTAGTAGACAGGGCCCTTGCTCCGTGTTGAAGACCGTACTTTGACCTATAGTTGTTAACTTTTGATACATTGTGACTTGGACTGATCGACAGTTGAACCATTGGCACTCATACCACATCTGCTTATTTGTATGTGCATTTGTTTCAAATATTTCTGTGTCAATGATGTTTTAGACGGTCATGATATAAATGAAGTGAGATATAAGGCAGTTTTAAAATACGTATCATAAATACAGGTTTATCTTCAATTTTCAAAGATCAGAGTATAATACAATGCATTCAATATCATTTTAATTTCTAAGCTATGTTCATGCTCGATTTCGTCTTAGCAGAGGTTCAGTGCAAAGCGGGCGAGTAATTTTCTACATATTGTCAACTTTATCATTTTCGTGCCATTAAAAGTAATTGAATATCCTATATTTACAACGTTATGCCTTAAAATAAGATCAAATGCTGAATGACCCTCCTAAATTATTAAAATATTCCCAGTGGCATTAACCACACTGGCCATGATATCTCAGTGTAAATAAGGTACCAGGGTTAACATTTTAAACATCTATATTAGGGATAACCATTTGATTTTCAGGAGGGGAGGGTAGAAAATTAATATTCTAATTTCCTAATAAATAATTATGACCTAGGCAGGATGGAAAAGAATGATCTGCAACACAAAATACAGGAAATAATTGTGTACAAAAGTTGAATAAATTATTAAATGGTCGCCCTTTTTCAGTAACTGTATATACAGAAAAGGGTACGTTTTTATCAATTTTCACCTGGTGAGATTATACAAGGTGAAACGAGGATTCCACATGGCCAAGGTGTTAATTGCCTTCTTAATTTATGACCTAATACTACGTATATAAGTGAGCCCGCTTATTCATCTAATTTATTCTTCCCGTTAAGTGAACGATCTCAGCGTGAATTCGTGACAATTAAAGGTACAATTAATATAAAGCCAGGCGGCATATCAGATCATATATTACTGCAACCAACAACACAGCAGTAGTCCGTTTTAAAATCTTTTAATGTGTCAATTGTTAATGATTAAAGTTGTCTGGTCAATATAAATTTTATATTTTGATTCAAATGATGCTCATGTTGCTTGGAAATGTAAACGCAAACACTCAATCAGATGCTTGTTTTTCCAAGTCTTAATGGTCACTGCTTACAACCGTTAGCCCCCAGTTGATAAACTCTCGAGAATTATCGCGTGATTTCATAGTTTTGCTAATTAGATAAGACATGCGCAGTTAAATGTGAAACTGGTGTAAACAGCTTCCATTTGTATTTGATTATTTCAAATGATCAAATTCTGGATCTGGTAAGTTAAAGAAGAGACATTTTCTAACTAGTCACTATAGGAACCTTGATTTTCAAAGACAAATTGCCATATTGCTGTTATCAAACTGTTCACTGTACTCCTCAGATCTATTGCACCAACAAAATATCAGTTTAGCATGTTCAACACTTCTGGTAAGCTGCAATTTCTTTTTCAAATTTTGTTAAGACCCCTTGATTTTTGACTAAAATTAAACTATCGAAGCTTTATCATAAAGGACTTATGAGAAATAAATCTGTTAAGATCATATATTGCTTGAGAGAAACATATTTTTGTTCAGTAAACATTCTGAATATTAAAACACTGATCATTAGCAAGTATCAGAGATCTTATAAGAGTTCCATTTGGATGATAGGTGACAGATTTATCAGAATTCTGTGAAAATTACATTAAAATTAAATGCGAACGTCTTGTCAGACTTCTGTTAAGAATTGCATTAATACTAAATGCGACTGTCTTATCAGATTTCTGTTAAGAACTACATTGGTAGTGGATGCTATAGTCTTATCAGAATTCTGTTAAGCATTACATTGGTAGTGGATGCTATAGTCTTATCAGAATTCTGTTAAGCATTACATTGGTAGTGGATGCTATAGTCTTATCAGAATTCTGTTAAGAATTAAATTGGTATTTGATGCTATAGTCTTGTCAGAATTCTGTTGAGAAATACATTGATATTAGATGCTATAGTCTTGTCAGAATTCTGTTAAGAATTACATTAATAT